>PVIY010034002.1:0-27520 GCA_004026745.1 Myrmecophaga tridactyla | reverse complement strand
AAGGCACCATACAAGCAGGGCAAGAAACAAGAAAACAAGAACCGAAAAATTCTCCTCTGTTAAACAAAACCTAAGCTAGAAGTCCAGAAAAAACTGAACTGAATGTCAAAGAACAGATAGACAACAAATTCATCCAGCAAGATAACCCTAGGTAAAAGAAGTGAAAGCAATCTCCAGAATAAACTAATTAAGGTAATTAAATGCCTAGATGCCAGCAAAAAATAACAAATCACACTAGGAAAATTGAAGATATGGCCCAGTCAAAGGAACAAACGAACAATTCAAATGACATACAAAAGCTGAAACAATGAATTCAGAATGTACAAACAGACATGGAAAACCTCATCAAAATTCAAATCAGTGAATTGAGGGAGGATATAAAGAAGACAAGGAAAGAACAAAAAGAAGAAACTGAAAGTCTGAAAAAACAAATCACAACTTATAGGAATGAAAGACACAGTAGAAGAGATGAAAAAAAGAAAAAAACAATGGAAACCTACAATGGTAGATTTCGAGAGCCAAAACATAGGATTAGTGAACTGGAGGATGGAACATCTGAAATCCAACAAGAAAGAGAAAATATAGGGGAAAAATGGAAAAATATGAGCAGGGACTCAGGAAATTGAATGACAATATGAAGCACACAAATATACATGTTGTGGGTGTCCCAGAAGAAGAAAAGAAGGGAAAAGGAGGAGAAAAACTAATGGAGGAAATTATCACTGAAAATTTCCCAACTCTTATGAAAGACATAAAATTACAGATCCAAGAAGTGCAGCATACCCCAAACAGAATAGATCCAAATAGGCGTACTCCAAGACATTTACTAATCAGAATGTCAAAGAGAAAGAGAGAATCTTGAAAGCAGCAAGAGAAAAGCAATCCATCACATACAAGAGAAGTCCAATAAGACTATGTATAGATTTCTCAGCAGAAACCATGGAGGCAAGAAGACAGTGGGATGATATATTTAAATTATTAAAAGAGAAAAACTGCCAACCAAGAATTCCTTATCCAGCAAAATTGTCCTTCAAAAATGAGGGAGAAATTAAAACATTTTCAGACAAAAAATCACTGAGAGAATTTGTGATCAAGAGACCAGCTCTGCAAGAAATACTAAAGGGAGTGCTAGAGACAGATACGAAAAGACAGAAGAGAGAGGTGTGGAGAAGAGTGTAGAAAGGAAGACTATGAGTAAAGGTAAAAAGAAGGAAAATTAGATATGACATATAAAATCCAAAACGCAAAATGGTAGAAGAAAGTACTACCCGTGCAGTAATAACACTAAATGTTAATGGATTAAACATCCCAATCAACAGACATAGACTGGCAGAATGCTATAGTTTTCACAATGTGACTGTGTGATTGTGAAAACCTTGTGTCTGATGCTCCTTTTATTTATCTTGTCAACAGACAAGTAGAACATATGGAATAAAAATAAATAATAGGGGGAACAAATGTTAAAATAAATTTAGATTGAAATGCTAGTGATCAATGAAAGGGAGGAATAAGCGGTATGGTATGTATGAATTTTTTTCTGTTTTCTTTTTATTTCTTTTTCTGAATAGATGCAAATGTTCCAAGAAATGATCATGATGATGAATATGCAACTATGTGATGATATTGTGAATTACTGATTATATATAGAGAACAGAATGATCAAAAGTTAAGAATGTTTGCGTTTGTTGGGTGTTTTTTTGGTATTTAAAAAAATTAAAAAATTAAAGGAAAAAATATTTAACAGCAAACAACAAAAATGCTATTGTGAAAACTATAGCATTATACGATCATCTTCAAGAAACATGGCTACTGAAACACAGCTCTACATTTTCAGACAGTTCCCTCCAGCCTCTCCATTACATCTTGACTAACAAGGTGACATCTGTTTAGTGTGTAAGAATAACCTCCAGGATAACCTCTCAACTCTGTTTTGAATCTCTCAGCCATTGACACTTTATTTTCTCATTTCACTCTTCCTCCTTTTGGTCGAGGTTATCTCAATCCCTTGATGCTGAGTTTCAGATCATTCTAGAGTTTTTCTCAATCTCTTGATGCTGAGTCTCAGCTCTTTCTAGGATTTCTATCCCACGTTGCCAGGAAGGTCCACACCCTGGGAGTCATATCTCACATAGACAGGTGGAGGGTGGTGAGTTTGCTTGTTGTGTTGGCTGGAGAGTGAGGCTACATCTGAGCAACAAAAGAGGTTCTCTTGGGGGTGACTCTTAGGCCTAATTTTAAGTAGACTTGACCTATCCTTTGTGGGGTTAAGTTTCATAAGAACAAACCCCCATACTGGGGGCTCAGGCTATAGCTTTGGTTCTCCACACTGCTTGTGAGAATATCAAGAATTCAACTTGCAAAAGTTGAATTTTCCCCCTTTCTCACCATTCCCCAAAGGGGATTTTGCAAATACTTTTCCACTCACTGATGGAATCACTCTGGGATTCATCGGGGCATCACTGTGGACAAACCAACAAAATCTCATCTCCTACTCAAGGTTCCATGTACTTACGGTGTTCAGTTAAGCTGTCCACATAAGTTATATTAGGAAATGCACTAGTCAAAATATAAATTTTGTACCAAATAAATATTTTTTGCTTTAGTCTCACACATAAGTTGAAATTTTAAAATATTAACTACCATCTATTTTCAGCACCCTGCAGTAATGACATTCCTTTGTTCTTCGTCATGCAAAAACATTTTTAAATGCGTACATTTAGTCATTATCATCATACACTCTAGGCATTCCTAGATTATACCATCTCAATCTTTATCATCTATCTTTCTTTGTGATTTCATTTATGCCCCCAGCTCTCCTCCCTCAGTCATTCTCACATTCAGCTTCATTCAGTGTTTTAACATAATTGTATTACAGTTAGGTAGTATTGTGCTGTCCATTTCTGAGTTTTTATATTCAGTCCTGTTGCACAATCTGTATCCCTTCAGCTCCAATTACCCAATATCTTACCCTATTTCTATCTCCTGATGGTCTCTGTTACCAATGAAATTCTCCCAGTTTATTCACTAATGTCAGTTCATATCAGTGAGACCATACAGTATTTGTCCTTTTGTTTCTGGCTAATCTCACTCAGCATAACGTCCTTACAGGCCATCCATGTTGTTACATACTTCATAACTTTATTCTGCCTTACAGCTGCCTAATATTCCATTGTATGTATATATCACAGTTTGTTTAGCCACTCATCTGTTGATGGACACTTTGGCTGTTTCTAACCCTTCGCAATTGTAAATAATGCTGCTATAAACATTGGTGTGCAAATGTCTGTTTGTGTCCTTGCCCTCAGGTCCTCTGAGTAGATACCTAGCAATTGTATTGCCAGGTCATGTGGCAATTCTATATTTTGCTTTTTGAGGAACTGCCAAACAGCCTTCCACAGTGGTTGCACCATTTGACATTCCCACCAACAGTGAATAAGTGTGCCTCTTTCTCCACATCCTCTCCAGCACTTGTCATTTTCTGTTTTATTGATAATGGCCATTCTAGTGGGTGTGAGATGATATTTCATTGTGATTTTGATTTGTACCTTTTGGCCATTTGTATTTCCTCTTCTGAGAGGTGTCTGTTTAAGTCTTTTTCCCATTTTGTAATTGGATTGGCTGTCTTTTTGTTGTTGAGTTGAGCAATCTCTTTATAAATTCTGGATACTAGACCTTTATCTGATATGTCGTTTCCAAATATTGTCTCCCATTGTGTAGGCTGTCTTTTTACTTTCTTGACGAAGTTCTTTGATGCACAAAAGTGTTTAATTTTGAGGAGTTCCCATTTCTTTCTTTCTTCAATGCTCTCTCTATATATAGAACAGAATGATCAAAAGTTAAGAATGTTTACATTTGTTTGTTGTTATTTTTTTTAAAAAATTAATTTAAAAAAATGTATAATGGAGAGGCTGGAGGGAACTGCCTGAAAATGTAGAGCTGTGTTCCAGTAGCCATGTTTCTTGAAGATGATTGTATAATGATATAGCTTTTGCAATGTGACTGTATAATTGTGAAAACCTTGTGTCTGATGTTCCTTTTATCTGTGGTATGGACAGATGAGTAGAACATATGGATTAAAAATAAATAAATAATGGGGGAATAAATGTTAAAATAAAATTAGTAGATTGAAATGCTAGTGATCATAGAAAGGGAGTGGTAAGGGGTATGGTATGTATGAATTTTTTTTCCTTTTTATTTCTTTTTCTAAATTGATGCAAATATTCTAAGAAATGATCATGATGATGAATATACAACTATGTGATGATATTGTGAGTTATTTATTAAATACCAAAAATAGAATTATCATATGGTAAGAATGTTCATTTTGTATGTTGTTATGTTTAAAAAAATAAAAAAATTAATAATAAAAAAAAGTAGGCTGAAGGCAGTGTGACAGTGGCTCAGTGGCAGAATTCTCGCCTGCTATGCTGAAACCTGGGTTCGATTCCCAGTGCCTGCCCATGCAAAAAAAAAAAAAAGAAAGAAAGAGGCAGGCTCTTCTTTTTCAACAGAGTTGCGTTCCATTTTGTCTCCCCTCCTTTAACAGCCCTGAATAAGGTCATGTTTGGCCGTTTCACATTGTCTAGTGCAGTTGTTTGACAACCGTCTGAAATGTATTTGTTATTCCTGATTTTTCCTTTCACTTAATGGGGCTGCCTTTTACTATCCATTTCCATAACTCTTTCCCTGCTCCAGGATTATATTCTTGTGCTTGTTGAGATGAAACAAAAAGGAGAGTTTCCCATCACCTCTACTCCGGAGATCTCTCAAACATCTCCAATGGACTGCAGCCCTTCTGCACAACTCTTTTCTGCTCCTTTAACTCCCATATTGTGTGGTTTTGCACAACAGTGAAGAAAATACCAAGGAACTAAAACAAGATTAGGCATGTGTGTTTCAATCTCCAGCCTACTGACTCAACTCAGATTCTCACATGACTCATGAGCTGGGCGGTTATGGGCCTCTACAGCCTCAGCCCTGGGTTTTCCTGTGTTCCCACCTCAGCAGCCTGGCCACCAGGAAGCAGGTTTTCCTACCTGGGTTCTCCAGGCCTTACTTTTATTCCAGGCTAGACTGATAACC
The DNA here is from genome assembly GCA_004026745.1 of Myrmecophaga tridactyla. Classification (NCBI taxonomy): domain Eukaryota; kingdom Metazoa; phylum Chordata; class Mammalia; order Pilosa; family Myrmecophagidae; genus Myrmecophaga; species Myrmecophaga tridactyla. Next base: position 22,438 of record PVIY010034002.1, on the reverse strand, counting down.
GGAAGCCCCTGAAATCCAGGCAGGCATCCTGAGAACAGTCCTTCTCCCCTGCCTCCTGCTCAGCTCCCCAAAACTGTGCTTCGTCCTAACCTCCCCTCATTGGTGAGGATGAGCTCATCCAGCCTCCTGGTCCCTGCTTTCTAGACAGTTTCGTTTTGCTGCTTTTAGTTTTCTTCTCTCAAGAAGTCACTCAGTTTACAACTAATCCTGACTAGCAGAACAGAGCACAGGTACATCATCCAAAGCTCACAGGGCAAGTTCTAGCACATCTGAACCATACCAGAAAGGTTGGCGCCCCTGCACTCCTTTCCTGCCTCCTCACTGCCCCCATCTCCCATTCACACCACACAAAACAGCAAGTGTCTCTTTCCCTAAATATTGGTTTGAATATGTCACATTTCTGCTTCAATTCCCATCTGGCTTGAATTTGCATCTCTCATTAAGTTGAAATTCTTTATATGTGTTTTACTTTTGCTCTGGGTCTTTGCCCTTATCATCTAACTAAGTTTCTCTCAGTAGTGCCCTGCTCGGGCTCCTGAGGACAGCCAGCTCTATGGGTTTCTTGTCACCACACGTGATGTCTCCACTTTTCTGTTCTGTTACTTGTCATTTCCCCAGGCTGAACTAACCTCCCTCTCATAGTTACAAGCTCCTGGCTTGCAAACATCTCACAAATATAAGGCTTGCTTTAAGTAACTTGGCATTTGATGGTAGGCTGTGGATTAATAATCAAAGTAGCATCACATACCAGTTTCTACATTTTAAAAAGCACATTTGAATGGAAATGAATGCATTGTTTCTGTTATTTTAAAATATCTTCTTTTATTCTTATTACAAAACTAATTCATTGTCATTATAGAACTTTTAGAAAATATGAACAATTACAAAAGAAGAAAATAAAAATATTCCTTATTTATAACATAGACCATTGCTAATATTTTAATGTATCTCCTTCTATTATTTTTATTCTATGCTTATAGACATACTTAAAATTAACCACTGAGAGTGGTTATCAATATCCTTTTTGTAAATATTGAAGTTATTTCCATTCCAAGAATTCACATTTTTCTGTCACTGTAGCAGGGCTTCTCAAATTGCAAAAGTATTACCCGGAGAGCTTGTTAAACTAATCCTGGTAATCACACCTGTGGGACACACCAGGTACTAGATCTTTCTTCTTATGGATAGTTGTGACCTTGGAGTTCTATGAGTTATTCAAACAACACCTTGAGTAGCATCATCTGACACTGTTAGAAATGCAACCTCTCTGGCCCCACCATAGGCTACTGAATCAGTCTGGGTATGGGACCCAGGTACCTGTCTTAGTAAGCTCTCCAAGGGCATATCAGAATCCGAATTTTGAGCATCACTCTTTATTTTATCTTCCTCCCCCCACTCTCAGTAGAGGATTAGCTCTCTGAGTACAGGACTTTTATCCATTTATATTCACCCTTACATCCTTAGTACCTAGCACACCTTTGGGGACAGAGTGGGTGCGCAATAATTGTTCAAGTGAACATTTAAAATAACGAAACCCTGTTCCATGAAGTCTCTATCTTCACTTTGGACAAAGTGGCCAGACTCTCAAACCAGGCTCTGTCAGTTGTTTCCATTACAATGTGGGAGCAGAAAGGATTTTCCCATCTAGAGCAGGTGGAAACAAAAGTCAGGAAAATTTTCACAGGGCTAATTTCTCCCTAAATGAATGCCCAGAGATTTCCTGATACATAGTAGGTATTCAATAAATAATGCCTTAAATATTTGAGGAAAAATGAGCAAGACACTCTTGCTTTATGCTGCCTGTTCTAAAGCCAACATCCTCTAGAACTGATCCACCAGGTCTCTGCCCACTCAATCCAGTCTTTCAGGGCATCCTGGGTTCCAAAAGACACTCCAGGGTTCTTTTTTTTTTTATTAAGATGCACAGCTGTCCAAGGCCTTCACCTTCGGGGCAGTTCCTTAATTCTCTCAGCCACTGAGGCTAGTTATGAGGCTTATAGCAAAAGCTCAGGATTTGACAAACCTGTTACAAAATGGGTGTCACGATCAGAACATGAAGAGGTCCACTGCAGCTGACCTCAAGAATTCTTTTTCACCTCCCCGACAATCATCATTTCTATTTCTCTTTGGAATTTTGTCCTCTGATCCCACTGAGTTCAAACAGACATGTACTTACCCAGTACATGGAAATGGATCCTTGGAGAAGCAGCAGTGATGAGTTGGAGTTTGCAAAGCAGCACTCTTTCCTTGGTCCCCAAAACACACCTCAACAAATAAGGGTGCGATCATAGTTATCACTCAGCAAAGCAAGCGCCAAGTCAGATGCCAAGATAAATGCTGAAGGCTCCAGGCTCCCCATGACCACTCAGCTCTAAGCACACAGCCCACATGGGATTCAGAGGGATGGCAAACACAACGATATCTCCATTGCTGGTGAATTCACAGGTGGCTAGACCTGCCTCTTAGAACCAGAAAAAGTAGCCTCTATCTGTGTCTTCTGACAAGTCACCCCTCTCCCCCACCACCATTCTCCCCCTACACATGCAATGAAGCCTGGTTGGAAAAATTTCCTGGGGAATTTGAAATTGGACCAGGGGTTGGGACCCTAACCCAGACCTGCCAGAGGGCACACACTGTGCTCCACTGGTTTAGCCTGCTTCAGTTTCTCTATACAGAGGGGGCCTTAATCACAGAGTCTATTCAAAGCTCATTCCACCAGCCTCTTGCCTCCTGGGAGCTCATTTCTAAATGATCCAAGAAAGACATTTACATGTCTTCATTACCAGAGATGCTCAGTGTAATTTTTATTTTATTACAAAAGACATTTTACATCTCAGGCATTTGTGGAATAATTTTACTTATTTATATTTCCTTTTCTCTATACAGCCCTCCTGAATATACTAAATTCCTCCTTAATATACTAAATTTTATTATTTGCCACAGTTCCTTAGTAAGCAGTTTTCTCCTTTTCTTTTTTCTACTTTTTAAAAATGTTTTTTAACTGTTAAATATAGCATATATACAAAAAAAAGTAACAAGTAATTACAGAACAGATTTCAGAGTTTGTTATGGGCTACCATTCCACTGTTTCAGATTTTTCCTTCTAACTGCTCCAAAACACTGGAGGCTAGAAGAAATACTTTTTTCTTCCTTTTTTTTTTTGTGAAAAATAACATATATACAAAAAAAGCAATAAATTTCCAAGCATATTGCAACAATTAGTTGTAGAATAGATTTCAGAGTTTGGCATGGGTTACAGTTCCACAATTTTAGGTTTTTCCTTCTAACTGTTCTAAGATTCTGGAAACTTAAAGAAATAACAGTATCATGATTCAGCAATTATACTTGTTTCTTAAACCCAACCTTCTCTGTATAACTCCACCATCACCTTTGATCTTTCTCCCACTCTTTAAGGGTATTTGGGCTATGCCTGTTCTAATTTTTGTATGTTGGAAAAGCTGTCAGTAATATGGGATGGGGGGTGGAACTAGTTGATGTTCTAGAGAGGCTCGTCGCTCTGCATTTCAGGACTTACCTAGTCCAGGGACCCCTCTGGAAGTGGTAGGTTTCTGGAAAGTTACCCTGGTGCATAGAACCTTTGTAGAATCTTATATAATGCCCTAGGTGTTCTTTAGGATTGGCAGGGATGGTTTTGATGGGGGGTTGGCAAGTTATGGTAGGTAGCAATGTCTGACTGAAGCTTATGTATGTCTCACTGAAGCTTGCGTATAACCTTTTCTTTTTATTCTCCTTCTCTCTTTAAGTATTTCATCTCTGAGTAAGAGCTTTACACGTTTCTGCATTCTCACTGTCTCAGGAAGAAGAGATTCACCCTCTTCCCCTGACATTGTTCTTTATCATGATTATCACCCAATTCTCTCATCTCTACCTGCTTCTGCTCCCAAATCAGTGGCATTCATGAAAAAGTCTTGCGTTTCTGTGCTGTTCTTTCTTAAGCCCTGTGCTCTCAGTCATGCTTTTTCTCTTTTTCCTCTGAATGTCTTGATCAGTCAGTGCATGCCACATTATACTTTCCTTCGTTCCTTCATTCATCCATTCACTCATTCTGTATTTATGGGTATCAGTGCTATGCTGGCCTGGGCAATTCAGCTGTAAAGGAGCAGACATGGTTCCTGCCCTCTCAGGTCTTGCCCTCATTTTGCCTTAACTTTGTACAATATTATAGTACATCAAAGTGTAAGCTTGTTAAACACATTTTTTCCCTTTATACAAGGTAAGAGAAAATGTATTTGCCCACCAAACAATTTCTATTTTAAACAGCCAGAATTCTTCAGGTGGGACTGGCCCTGGGGGCAGCTTGGAATCAAATATCCAGAGGGTAGCTGACCCCTACTCAGTGGGGCAAGGCTCAAAATGGAAACCACCTGACCCTTCCCAGTGGGCAGCTGCCTCCCAGATTCACTGACTATTTCAACACAATTGTGGACCCAGTTTTGCAAGATGTTCCAATTTTTTTTCAAGGAAAGACATAAAACAGAATTTGATATAAAATCTTTGGGTTTTTAAATATTAACAACTAATTCAAACACAATTACTTCAGACCAAATACATCCACTGGTTATATTTTGGGCTCTACTTTATAGTTCTATATTAAAATTTTCTTGTTTTATGTATACATCTAAAACAATTTATTTATATTCATGTGAAATTTTATATATGAAATTTTCTTGTTCCATGATCTGCCTTAAAGACCTCTGCCTTTGTTTGCAAATTTTTTTCACCATATTTTCCTCAAAAGTCCTCCCTTTGTACTTTCTAATATATCCTTTCATCACAAGTACACTTTTTTCTCTCTGGTCTTAAATCTCTGGCAAATGGAAGACATAACACATCCCAAAGGTTGTCTTTCCTGCCTTGTTTCATCCAACCCTAAAATCAGTGCATTGTGAAACAATTTCATATATATCAGTACCAGGTCTTCTCCCAAGACTGATAAGACTTAAAACTAGTTAACCTGCTCACTATGTTAAACTATGAGGGCCTCAGAGATTTTGTCACCCCCAAGCCTCTATATTAAACATTTTTAGGGACTCTTTCACTTTAGTGCTTTATGAATCTTGGGATTCATAGAAACTATGCTTTTCACTGTGTGGCAGTGTTGATTCACCAAAAGCTCTTCTTCCCTATCAAACAGGTTTGTGGCCTCAGCAATTTCTGAAGGCCTCGCCACTGAAGGGCACTGGCACTCAGTCTGCACTTTTAAGAATTTATCTGCAACCCAGAGCCCCACTCGACTCTAGATGACAGGACTGGTAAGTGTCAAGGACTGTCTCATTTTTTTCTTTGGGGCAGGTTGGAGCAGTAGATTGCTCAGCCAAAGAAATGGGCCCTCTGGTCGAATCATACCTTAAGACAGAGCTATCAAAAACTAGAATTAAATGAAAACAAATATAAGCAGAGGAATGAGATTTTTAGTTAAGCTAGTTAAATACTCATCATCCATCGATTTGACAAATCTTTCTTGAGCACTTTCTATAGGTCAAGCACTGTGCCAGGTGCTGGGGGTATAGCTTTCAATGAGACAGACGCGGCTCCTGTGGTGGGAAAAGAGTGGCCTTCAAAGATGTTGTTCTAATTTGCTAGCTGCCAGAATGCAATATACCAGAAATGAATGGCTTTTAAAAAGGGGAATTTTTTAAGTTGCTAGTTTACAGTTCTAAGGCCAAGATAATGTCCCAATTAAAACAAGTCTATAGAAATGTCCAATCAAAGACATCCAGAGAAAGATAACTTAGTTCAAGAAGGATGATGAAGTTAGGGTTTCTCTCTCAAGTGAGAAGGCACATGGCGAACATGGTCAGTGTTCCTCTCTCATGTGGAAGGGCACATGACAAACATGGCTTCATCTGCTAGCTTCTTCTCCTGACTTCCTGTTTCATGAAGCTCCCCGGGAGGCAGTTTCCTTCTTCATCTCCAAAGGTCCCTGGCTGGTGGACTCTACTTCTTGTGGCTAGGTCATTCTCTGCTCTCTCAGAAATCTCTCTCACTTTTCAAAGTGTTTCCTTATTTATAGGACTTCAGAAACTGATCAAGACCACCCAAATGGGTGGAGACATGCTTCCATCTAATCAAGTTTAATAACCACTCTTGATTAAATCACATCTCCAGGGAGATGATCTAATTACAGTTTCAAGCATGCAATGCTGAATAGGGATTAGAAGAAACGGCTGCCTTTACAAAATGGGATTAGGATTAAAACATGGCTTTTCTAGGGTACATACATCATTTCAAACCAGCACAGATGTCCATGTCCAGAACCTGTGAACACGGTTCTTTACATGGCAAAAAGGATTTTGCAGAAGGGCCCAGTGGAATCATGGGTGTCCTTATAAGAGTGAGGCAGGGAGGGTCAGAATGAGAGGAGGAGATAGGACATTAGAAGTAGAGTCAGAGATTTGAACATAGCCAAGTTGGTGGCTTTGAAGATGGAGAAAGGGATCTTCGGTCAAGGGATGCAGACAGCCTCTAGTAGATAGAAAAGGCAAGGAAATAGATGTCCCTTAGAGCCTCCAGAAGGAACATAGCCCTGCTGACACTTTGAATTTAGGATGCTGGCCTGCAGAACTGAAAGACAGTAAGGTTGTGCTGTTTTCAGCCACTATCTCTGTGGTAATTTGTTTCAGCAGCCACAGGAAGCTAAGACAGTTTGCAAAGGACAAGCAGTGGGTGGGTGGCAATCGGGCAGACGTGGGACTTAGTTGTCTGACTTGGGGCCTGGCACTTTACTGTGCTGAAACTCATTTTCCTTGTCTGTAAAATGGGGATAACAATGTTTGCCTCAAAAGTTGCTATGAGAATTAAAGGTAAATTACACGAAACAGTTTGGGTATAATAGGCCTTTAGTAAGTAGAAGCTATTATTACTATCATTTCTGCCATCACCATTTATCTTTCTTAAAAATCCTTTTCTTTAATTAAGAAAGAATATGGGAGATAAGAGGGGTCCCATTTAGAATTCTAAGGAGCAAGGCAGTGGCCCTGGCTGCCCTTTCTTTCCCCTTTCTCCCTCTCTTCTAGTAACACTATTATGCTCTTCAACTGCCAGTATCATACCTAAGAATTCTCTTCGTCCCATTTTCCTTACTGCCATCAAGTCCTACTTCTTTTCCTCTCTCTTCATGCATCTGGAAGCTGGGCCTCTGTTCTGTTCACCCTTCTCGGTCATTAGTCATGTTATGTCAATTATATCTGTTTATCTGTGGTTATTTTTGCTTTCTTTGTTTAGTATAGGTACCCAGCCTACATTGGTCTCCCATCTTTGGTCATATATTGTGCTGAGGGTGTCTTTCCTGCTCACAGTGAGCCTCCCTTTCTCTGAGAATTGCCTCCAAATTTACTGGGACGGGCTCCAGAAGGCACATCTGCACTATGTGGCTCCTTTCCCCTGCCTGCACATAGCTCATTGGCCCAGGGTGGACACCACCCAAACCAGGAATTGGGATTTGTGACCTAGACAGCCCTGCTTGGGAACTGGTTAGAACCATAACCTGTAAAGTCAGGAAAGTCTAACGAGCGTGTTCTACCAGGTTGGGGACAGCGCAGGGGAAGAGAGGACTCCAGCAGACATGCAGAGCAATGTCCCAATGGATTTGCAGTTTGCCGTTCTAGCACCTTCCTGAAAGAAAGGTCACTGTATTTCTATTTTTGCAGTCCATGAGATAGCCTTAAACATTTCCTTATACAAGTCTCATTTTTCACTTCAGTAAACTTTCAGTTTTGTTACAGGGAAAGGCTTCGGCCAATACAACAAAAATAAACATCTTCAGGGATAACAGACTCCATAATGAACCCTAGAGAGAAGCCATTTAATACGCATGCTGACCTGTGCCACCCCCCACCCCAACCCCCCACTGCATCTTGCCTTACTGCTGAGCCACGGGCCTGAAAATCTATGACCAATGTCTCTCTTCATCGCATGCTTTCACCTAGCAAAAAGTCTGTAGAAAACCATGCAACATGGCCGTCACCAACATCAAGTACTAACTGGAGTACGGTGTTCTTTCTTCAATTATATCCAAAGAAGGATGTCACACCCCTGACTAAATCTGGTGGGAAAGAACAATAGAAATGATGCCCTGTAGGCTTTCTTTCTTTCTCTCTCTGCCTCTTTCTATTTCCTTCACATTTTGTGTCTATCACTGTGTCTCTCTGTCTCTGTCTCCCTCCCTTTCTCTCTCTCTTTTTTTTTTTTCACGTTCTCACAGGCCCAAATAAGTCTGAAAAGCAGCACTTGTGAGTGAAGTATATCTCAAAGGAGTGCAGATATTAATGTTAAGAATGACTTGTGGTTTTTTTTTTTAATATCCTTACTGGGCCAACTCACCAAACCAGGCAGATCCTACTGGGCATTTGGGCAGCCAGTACCCAGTAGGAAAGAACAAAGACTGAGGTTGGGGACTATCTATTCTGAGTGACTGGTATGGGCCAGGAACCTGGCTTAGGTTTTTCCTCACAGTCATGCAATGAGGCAAGTGATGTTTTTTCCATTTGACTGATGATAAGCTGAGGTTCAGAGTGGTCAAGTACTCTGCCCAATATCTCACAGATAAAATGTGGTAGATTCCATTTCATTCTAGATCCTGCAATTCATTTATTATTGTTGTTGTTCTTCTTATTATTATTACTATTATTATTATTATTTTACAATACCAGGCATGACTTCAATTGAGAGACCTCATTCCCAGGTAAAGGGTTGTAGAGTTGTTCTCCTAGGCCTGGGAAAGAGTTTACAGGTAGCCTTGATACCAAACAAAAAAGGAGTTCTCTGCCCAATGCACATAACAGCCAATCTATTACACCAGGGTTTCAAAGAGAGAAAGAGTTTATTGCTAAGCACAAAGCAGATGGCCTAACAACCCAAAAGTCTGTCTCCCCAAGTCTAAGAAGTTCATGGATTTTACAGATTCAAGCAATGGGAGATGGAATTCTTACCATTACAGTAGTAAGTAGAAACAGGGGCTGGGACGAGGCTAGGATAAACATCACAGTAGTAAGTATAAACAAGACCAAAATGAGGCTAAAATAACCATTGTGATAGTAAGTATAAGCAAGGCTGAGACTAGTTCAGTGAATTTCAGTGAAATTTCAGGTATTAAATTTTGGCTATTCTACAATATAATGATAGAAAAAACATCTATATAATGATTCAGTAATCATAATTACTTGTTAACTTTTAATTTTTCAGTTACAATTCTTCCCTTTTATTTTTGTTCATTCCTTAGTCTTAAGGGATATCTGGGCCATGACCATTGTAACTTCATGCTGAAAAGGAGCATCAACTTAACGGGGTAGGGAATGAAGCTGGTTGTCATTCTTGGAGAGACTATACTTCAGGGTTTCAGGGCTTAACTGGCATAGGAATCATCTGATGGTTTCCATCTCTGAAAAATAAACTTTATAAGGAAATTGAAAGTCATAGATTTAAATAAAATGAGTAGAAGGACTATAATTAGGTCGTTGATAATTATGTTACATTGGGGAAATAACTTTCTATAGATTTTTAGATAGAACCCAGGGTATTCCTTAGGGTTTTCCGGAATAGTGTTAGCACTATCTGACTGAGACCTGCATAAGAGTAACCTCTGGAATGATCTCCCAACTCTATTTGAAATCTCTTGGTCTCAGAAACTTTATTTTATTTCTTTTCCCCCTTTATGTTACAAATCCATTGCTACTCCAATGGTGTCAGGGAGGTTATCCATGGAAGTCATGTCCCACGTAGAAGGAAAGACAGTGAGTTTATTTGCAAAGTTTGAAAGAGAGAGAGTGAGAGCCCCTTTTTGTTGAAGATGAAGTTCTGACTTGGGGTGACCACAATCTCATGGTCACATTGTAAAAGCTATATACTTTACAACGTCTTCAAGAATCAAGTCTACTGAAACACATCTCAACAGTTTCAGGTACTTCCCTCTAGCCACTCCAATACACCATAAACTAAAAAGGGATATCTATATAATGTATGGACTGTGAGGACATTGTGAAGTCAACCAACATTGTCAATTTTAACAAACAGCAGATTAGAAAATCCCTTTTAAATTTGATAACACTTCCAAAACACTTCTGATGTAATATATGACATTACATTATAACTGTTTTTACCACCTCACTTTTACAAAGTGGAAGAACAAATTTTTTGCAGCAGTTTGAAATAAAAAGATAATCGTTTTTTGGGCTCACCCAGGGACACCAAAAAAAAAAAGATATCCTTTAAGTTTTGATTTGGAGAGGGCATAATGTCAAAAATTGTTAAGTTTGAACATTATGTTAAACAGGAAAATAGTTTGCTGCAGAACAATATTTTATTCCTTATTTAAAGAAAATGACAACAAAACATAAAATAGCAGTTAATATGAGAGCAAGAAAAAGACTTTGTTGTTTTAAAAGTGAGAAGACGTCTTCTAAAATGGATATGGTCAACATAAACATCAATAAAGATATTATTCTGATATGACATATAATCACTCTACTTGAAATGGATATGGTCAACATAAACATCAATAAAGATATTATTCTGATATGACATATAATCGCTCTACTTGAATACTCAGAAGGTTAAGAAAAACTTTTTATAACTTTTCACTAAGAGCAGACAAACATGCAATCCCTCTGGAAGGCAGTGTGGTGGTTCCACAGGAGGCTGGGGATGGGGCTGCCAGGTTATCCTGCAACCCTATTGCTAGGTGTATACTTGAAGGAACTGAGAGTGGGGGCAGGAATGGACATTTGCACACTGGTGTTTATGGTGGCAGTGTTTGTGGGGATGCAGGTGGCCTAATGGTACACTGACTGAAGAATGGAAAGGGGAACTGTGGTGTATACATACAATGACTACTGAGAAGAATGGAAGTTGTGAGGCATGCAACTAGGTGAGTGAATCTTGAAGATAGCATGTTGAATGAAATGTCAGAAAAAATAAGATAAATATGATCATGCTTCACTCAAATGGACTAACTATAATAATCAAACTCAGAGAATTGAAATTGAGATAATAGGTTATCAGGTTAAGGCCTATTGTAAAGGTTCATAGAGTGTAAGCTTTTAGAGCAGTCATATGTATTCCAGAGTTGGAACTGTTATTTCTAAACTCTGAGATGCTGAGCTATTTGTGTATGACCTGATCATTCCCTGGAACTTCAGGTATTTGTGTAACGCCTGAGACTCTGAGTTAGAGCTTTGAAGCTATAAACGTCAGCATTACTCCATAGTGCAACTGTTAAAGAAAAGTTGAAAAAGTGATCAGACTTCAACTAGAGAAATTAATGAAGCTGATCTTGATAAGGCTAAGGTAAACCAGAATTCAGGGTAAAGGATGACATATTATATATTTTAAGACTTCAACTCCTATGTGAGACCAAAGAAAGAAGTGTTACATTTGGTACAAAATTTATATTTTGAGTAGGGCATTATCTAATTTAACTTATATGGTCAATTTATTTGATCAACATAATTTCATGAAGTTTTGAATAGAGTTGAAATCTTGTTGGTTTGAACAGTTTTGTGTGATGCCCCAATACATTCCAGAGTAATTTTAGCAGAGAATACAAAAGTATTTGCAGTGTCCCCTGGAGGGACTGGCAAGGAGGAAATATTAAACTTCCCCACCTGGGGAATTCCTGATAGTCTCACAAGCAATGGGGCTGACCAATTTAATAGGCTGAGCCTTTGATCTTGGGGTTTGCCTCTATGAAACTCATTCCTGCAAAAGAGAAGCTAAGCCTACTTGTAACTATGCCTAAGAGACACCCCCAGAGAATCTCTTTCATTGCTCAGATGTGGCCTCTCTAAGCCAACTTGGCAGGTGAACACACTGCCCTCCCTGCTACGTGGGACATGACTCCCAGGGGTATAAATCTCCCTGGCAATATGGGACAGGTTTGGGGATGAGCCACGACCTGGCATCAGGGGATTGAGAAAACCTTCTTGACCAAAAGGGGGAAGAGAGAAATGAGAAAAAAATAAAGTTTCAGTGGCTGAGAGATTTCACACAGAGTCAAGAGGTTACCCTGGAGGTTATTCTTATGCATTATAAAGATATCCCTTTTTAGTTTATGGTATATTGTAATGGCTAGAGGGAAGTACCCAAAACTGTTGAGCTGTATTCCAGTAGCCTTGATTCTTGAAGACATTGTACAACTATATAGTTTTTACAATGTGACCATGTGATTGTGAAAACCTTTTATTTCCACAAAGGTGAAAAGTGGCTGATGCTCCCTTTATCCAGACTATGGACAGATGAGTAAAAAATAAGGACAATAAATAAATAAATAATTGGGGGGGATTTTAAAAAGTGAGTAGATTGCAATAGTAATGGACAATGAAAAGGAGGGGCAAGGGGTATGGGATGTATGGGTTTTTTTTTCTTTTTCTGCAGTAATTCAAATGGTCTAAAAATGGTCATGGTGATGAATACACAATTATGTGATGATATTGTGAGCTACTGATTATATACTTTGGATGGCCTGTATATCATATTTCAATAAAAATATCCTAAATAAAGTATATTGTAGATATCTCAGTAAAAAATTTGGTTTTTTTAAAAAAGTAGAGCAACAGTCTTCATTATTTTAGCAGAGAGAAAACTAAACTCTAGTTTAGTTTTAGTTTTAGTATGAATACACATCTGGACATAGAAGCTCTTAAAAATATTATAAACAAATTTTTGGCCAGCATTGACTATGACAAACAGAATTCACTTTCACAGACCTTCTACAACTTTCATAGCCATCCAAGTCTTGACTTCATATTAAAACTAGCCATTTTACTTTAGGGCAAAACTACACTGCCGTAGACTTATCAAATCTTAGTCAGCATTGACTACCACAAACAAAATTCACTTCCACAAACTTGTACAACTTTCCATATTTCCATATTTACCCAGCCTTTGTCCCATGCAATGTGAAGGACAAAATTACAAACCTATCTTTAACAAAGCACATCCTATATACTTTATATACACACCTACCTTAAGTTAACAAAAAGATCTTTGATATTCTCTGTGTTGATTTGAAACTATTATGTACCCCAGAAAAGCCATGTTTTAATCCTGATTCAATCTTGTCAGGGTGGCCATTTCTTTTCATCCTTATTCAACATTGTAGGCCAGAAACTTTTGATTAGATTATCTCCATGGAGATATGGTGTGCCCAATTGTGGGTGTGGCCTTTTGATTAGATGGAGATGTGACTCTGCCCATTCAGGTAGGGTACTGATAGTTTACTGGAGTCTTTTAAAAGAGGAAACATTTTGGAGAAAACTTCAGATTTCACACAGCCAGGGACCTTTGGAGATGCAGAAAGAAAATGCCCCCAGGGAAGCTGTTTGAACCCAGAAGCCAAAGGACCAGTAGACTCCAGCCACATGCCTTCCCAGCTGACAGAGGTATTCCAGACCCATTGGCCTTTCTTGAATTAAGGTATCTCTCCTTGGATGCCTTAGTTTGGACATTTTATAGGCTTAGAACTATAAACTGGTAATATAATAAATTCCCTTTCTAGAAGTCATTCTGTTTCTGGCATATTGCATTCCAGCAGGTTAACAAACTAATACACTATCCTTAAACATCTTACAAAACATAATTATTTTTTAAATAAAGTTTGTTAAAATAATAATTTAACTTCATTAAACACAAATTTACATCTTACCATCTCAAAAATAATAGATAAAATACAAGCTTATTTTATCAGTGAACTTGTATAAATTTGGTGAGAACATACCCAAGTAGAATAAAATTGTAGTTTAATTCAAAAGTCATAAAAACAGGAATAGAACTAGACTTTGACACTACATTTTTGCAGCTGTACTTACTTTTTTTCCCTTCTACTGGAGGTTGAAAAAAATCTTTATTTTCATAATATCTTAAAATTATAGACAACGTCAAAAGCATACTGACTGGGTGGTGCAATGATGGGTCAGTGGCAGAGTTCTCGCATGCCATGCCGGCGACCCGGGTTTGATTCCTTGGTGCCTGCCCATGCAAAAAAAAAAAAAAAGAAGCATACAATCAGGCTCTTTAAAATATACTACAATTTTTTAATTTATCCTGAGCACAAATCCAGGAATACTTTTCCATAGGTGTCAAGGACATTTTCCTTTACTTAGTGAAATTTGGTAATTAGCTCTTATTCAATTACCCCATCCCAAGGCTATTTATGTTTTAATAATGATATGTTTATTGCAGTTACTGTTGCGAAGGTATTATTGGGGGAAAATAATTTTGAATTGGGGAATTCTCTTAGCACAAACATGTCCTATTTCATAATATTTCTTCTGTGCCTGTCATTTCTATTCTCCAGGCCCAGTAGAAAGAATTTCAAAACAAGCCCTTACCTCCTCCATCTTTCTGCACCCAATCTTTCCCCCATAACCACCTTAGTGGGTTCATCCATATTTGGCCAAGGTTTAAGAGGTCCTGATAGGTTAGAGAAAGAATGAGGTCTGGTCTGTTGAATTTAGTTAAGTGAAGGTAGTGGGATTTAATACCCATAAGGTGGCTTTACTATCGTTCCTTTGTCCTTCTTTTAATTGTGTCTGATTATTAGATCTATTTTGCCTAAAGATGTGACCCCCACCCCCAGAATTGGAAAAGTCTTGGCTGCTTCTAGAGGCAGTCCTCTGCTGCCTTCAGGCCACAGTTTCTTTCCAATGTCCAGGTTTGTATACAGTAATTACAAATATTAAGCCTTGAAACCTGGTATGTGTGTGTGTGTGTGCATGCCTATGTGTGTGTATACATAAATACGTAACATACACTAATTTATTATTAAGCAATTCAAATTAGCAACTAGATCTTTTTTAATATATATATATTTATTTTTTTTTTTTACTAATTGGGTATTACCATCCAGAGGTAGGAAAGTAAACATTGAGCAAACAGACAGACACAAATACATAGTTAGACACACCAAAAACAGAAACGTAGAAATATAAAACTTACTAATTTCAGCCTTACTTTTTCATTTTTTTCCTGATATGCTTGAATATTAGCCCAGTTTGGGTTATAGGTTACTAATATTGAAGTAACTAAGCTTTCCATTTTCTTAGGGTCTTCTCTATAGAGTGGGGATTATTTCCCCAATTATATAAATCCAGTGTGGAGAAAGGGGTATGCACATACACAAATCCGCTGAGGCTTCCGTTTGTCTACTCCTATAGGAATCGCCAGAGGGAAAGAAGTTTTGCCAGTGGCTCTGCCGCTGGTGTTAGAGAACAGTGCTGGTCAAATTGAGTAACCTAGTGGGTATGGGAGGGGGACACTATTTCTAATTCTGGCTCTTTTACCTCCAGTAAAGGGAGATACAGAGGAGGAGGAGGAGGTAAGGGAGCTTCCTCCTTTCCTGATCTAATGGCCCCTCGAATATAGCGTGGAGGTGGAACAGACGAAGGAGTTAATAAAGGTTCTATTGAATCCTCCGGATCTGAATCAGGGAGGACTTTTTCTTTTCAATACTAATGTTTTCAGGTAAAATTTTATATTTTCTCATTAACAGTTACTTTTTTTTAACATTTACTTTTGAGAGAGACAAATAAAGGATTGAATATACCACATCACATCCCATTTTGCTTCCTTTTACAGAACAAACCTAATTGCAATACGGTGGTTTTTTTCTAAAGATCCATTTCTCTCCTAATTCTAAATCATTCTGAGGACAGACTGTGCTACAGAAATAAACTATATATTTTTCCCCCACAGGCTTATAACTGAAATCCATCCAGTTTTTCAAACTACAGCCCCAATCCTATTAGAATTTCCCATTTTAGTGAATTTCAATTATCTATACCAATTAGGAACAACTGAACAATGCAAATGCAGTAACATACCAACTAACATTTAAACAGAAATTTGCCACTATGCTTTTAAGTAATACAGCAATTAACAATTAGACATTAAACACTTACTTAATTTCATTAATTGTTGGAGTATTTATTTTTCAGGAGTATACCCAATAGGCAGACTCATGTCGGGATCTCAAACTCTGTACAGAATGATATTCAGAAAACAGACAGGTGTAGAGGTCAGAGCAAAGGTGGATCATTCTGGAAGCCAGACAGGGCTTCAAAACCCAGGTCCAGGGGACTCAAAACTCCATATTAACTGTCCCAATCCACTTTTACTTGGTGACCCACTTGCCCAGTCAGTTGTCCAGACCTGGAACTGGAAACAGTTTCTCTCGTTGAAGATTTAAAGCACCAAAGGCCTGAAGTGCCAGCAGGGCAGAAGAAAACCCAGTTGCCAAGCCTCCAGACTAAAAGTCTAGCAGCAACAAAAGCGTCGGTTACCTTGCTTACCTGTCCTGACAAAGCTCCAGAACGTCTGGCCCTTGGACTTCTTACTTCTTTGGGACCTTGTCTTGCCAGAGTCATCAAACTGATACCAAATAAAAGTGAGGTTCTTTGCCCAATGCACATAACAGCCAATATATTACACCATGGTTTCAAAGAGAGAAAGAATTTATTGCTAAGCACAAGGCAGGAGAGCAGATGGCCTATCAGCCCAGAAGTCTGTCACTCTGAGTCTAAGGAGTTCATGGACTTTATGGATTCAAAGAAGGGGAGTCGGAGTTCTTATCATTATGATAGCAAATAGAAATAGGGGGCTGGGACTAAGCTAGAATAATATCATGATAGTAAGTATAAACAGAGCTGAGCCCAATACAGTGAGTCTCAGTAATTTTAGGTATTGACTTTTGGGTATTCTACAACATAATAGGAAAAAAAAAACATCTATAGAATGATTCGGTAACCATAATCATTTGTTAATTCTTAATTTTTCGGTGAAAACCTGTGCCAGGTAAATTATCAGAACATTCAGCCAATGGATTTCCTGCAGTACTGTTACTATGGATTCAGGGTTCTACATTTTGAGTTTATTCGTAACCACCTTTTGATTGTAGTCAGTGGGGAGAAGAGAAGCTGT
This sequence comes from Myrmecophaga tridactyla, assembly GCA_004026745.1. Taxonomy (NCBI): domain Eukaryota; kingdom Metazoa; phylum Chordata; class Mammalia; order Pilosa; family Myrmecophagidae; genus Myrmecophaga; species Myrmecophaga tridactyla. Next base: position 5,506 of record PVIY010034002.1, on the reverse strand, counting down.
TAGATTAACCCCAGTATGGGTTTTCATCCATTTTGTAGACTTCTGTGCCTCTGATTTGCAGTTCATATTAGGGAAATAATCATTTCTGCCCCATTTCACTTCCCAAAGGACAAAGATGAAGGAAAGACACTGCCAAAACTGAGACCACTGGCAAGCCAGCACACTGCAGGGAACCAAGGTCCCCACTCAACCTTAGCAATACTCCTGAAATGACAGACCAGCAGGCAATGTGGCAGATTGGATAACTCATGCAAAGGCTTCCTCCATTGTGTCTATGCCGCACCTCTAGCCCTACAAACCATAGCAGCTCCAATTCCCTGAGGCAAAAGAGGGACCTGGCAAGGCAAGCCAAACTACTCAAATCTCATCCAGGTCACCTTGATTTGGAACAAGCAAGACTTCAGCCAGCTATGTGTCCCTAAACACAGAACACAAGGGCAGGGATAAGATAAAATAGCATGGAAAAATTAATTTCTCCAGTGTTGTGGCCTCCAGCAGTTCACTGCTATTAAAGAACTTATACTGTTTTGCTGTTGACTTTCATGCCTGTCTACCCCTGAAAGATTGTGAGCAACTTGTAGTCAGAGATCTTTTCAAGTTACACACAAACATGACTGTGTTTCTGTTCATCACATCTTTAATTAGAGTTTGATTTTTTCATTTTTTTTTTTTCCAGTTGCTGTATGGACCTATGCTGACTTTCAGAACTGGAGAATTAAATCTGAGTTTCAGGTGTCACACAGAACACTTAAACTTTTAGGGAACTACTAGGCAATGCAAAGAATAAAGCATTTTAGAATTTAAAGACAATAGCTAAAGCTTACAATCTGAGCTTTAAATTTTGTAAGCATTTTTAAATGAAGCTACTTTTAGAAATAAAAACATTAGACAGGGGCGGGTCACAGTGGCTCAGCAGGCAAGAATGCTTGCCTGCCATACCAGAGGACCTGGGTTCGATTCCAGGTGCCTGCCCATGTTAAAAAAAAAACATTAGACAGTTTTATATAATAAACTGTAGCAGAGCTTTTGTTCTGTTTCATTTTTATACATTTATCAGTTATATTAACAGATAAAATAAAAGATTATGTATATATACACATATATAATATATACATATATACATATATATGCCCTGCCTTTCTTTTAAAGTTTTTCCTTGTTACAGATTGAGCTTTGACCTATAGCTGACTACATATACTTTTAAAGAAGTATTAGAGCAAAGCAGTACAATTGATAATTTGGCTGTTTTGATGATCTATAGCTTTTTAAGAATAATTAAAACTATGATTAATAAGACCATACCATTGTTGAATATCAAAGAGATCAGTATTAGGATATTACATGGACAGCTATAACATGGCCCGATTTTTAAGAATTTTATATAATGTTTAAATATATGAATAATATTATTTTACCTATATAAATTTAACCAGCAGCAGGATAGAAACTTTCTTTTAACCACTGTAGTACTTCTTAAACTCTTCTTATGCAATAGGTTAAACTATTTTAGCATGTTATTTATAGAAGGTGAAAGAACACATTATTTGTAACAGTTTTTCCTGAACAATGAGAAGACTTGCCTTCTGAAATAAAGGATGAGAAGGCCAAGGATATTAACAAGAATATTATTCTGAGGTAAAAACCTTTGTTTTCTAGACAGAGACTTGATGATTAAGAAAAAAACTTAAAAAAAAACCTTTACATTAAGAACAGATTAACAATTCACATTATTTAACAGGGAGAAAAATTTAACTTTAGTTTTGTATGAATACCAGCTTGTCACAAAAGCTTTCTTTTTTTAAAATATATGATAAATAGACTTATTAAATTTTGGTCAGCACTAACTATGACAGACAGAATTCACTTTCATAAACTCCTCTTTACAGCTCTTTACATTCATTCAGAGATTATAGTCAACAATGACCATAACAAACAAAATTCACTTCCTCCAAATCTCTACTACTTTCTGTATCCATTCAGGGGTTGTAGTTAATAATGACTATAACAAACAAAATCCATTCCATTAAACTTTTTATCACTTTCTATATTCATTCCATCTATATTTTTTATTTATTCAGACAGCACATAATCAGAAATAAATTTGCTATTAAATTCACAAAGCTTTTGAACCTGCATATTTGTTTTCAATAAAAAGTATTTGTGAAAGGGAAAAGAGAAAGAGATATTATAAAATAATGGAAGAAGGAAGAAATTATGTTTGGGTTAGGAACACAGCCATGCATTTGTATACTTTATATTCATAACAGACAAATGATTACATCACAATATGCTCAAAATCTGTCCATTTAATTCAGTATTACCTTAGCCTGGCTTTTTTTTTTTGTCCTTTGCATGGGCAGGCACCAGGGAGCCTAGCTTATTTTATCAGTACGCTTGTATAAACTTAAGGAGAACACACTCAAGCAGAATAATTAATACTTCCCCAGCTTAAATAAGCCTAGCTTATTTTATCAGTACGCTTGTATAAACTTAAGGAGAACACACTCAAGCAGAATAATTAATATTTCCCCAGCTTAAATTCAGGAAAACTTTCTTATATTTCTTAAAGATTTTTTATTTTATTTATTGAAATTTGATTAGATTTTATTTAGTTATTCCTATTTTAAGGCTATTTTTATTTTAATATGGAGGATAAGGGGGAGTGTTATCTTATGGCTGTGTTTCAGCAGCTGCTGCAACAAGACTGGGAGAGGCTGCATAGGGAGGAGGGGGAAAAGAAGGCATGCTGGGTTCAGAATTAGGTTGTTTCAGGAGAGGGGAACGGAGAAGGATTTGATAAATGGAGCAAGTTTGTCACAGAGAGGGAAAGACAACTGAACAAGCTAAAGAAGGCCTAGATATATGGGACTTCACTCCACTTGCTGAGATCCTGACAATTTTATCAAGGTTTAGAAGAATTTGTGGGTCAAGGGTTTTGTTTTGGGGCTAAACTGACCTGTTATCTAATTTATACTGTGGCCAGGCAGTATTGCAATAGAAAAGTAATTCCTTGGGTTTTAAGTAAGCAGCAAGACGAAAGACTACGATTTTCCATGATACTGGTTAGGGTAAAGGAGAAATTCTCATTCCTAGATGGCTTAGAAACAATCAAAAGGGTGTGTCCTCTGAGAGTTTTAAGCCCAGTGAAATGACTTAGAAACAATCCAGAGGGTCTCCCCCATCCCCCCAGAGAGTTTTAAGCCCAGTGAGTTTTAGGGTCCCACACCTAGCAGAGGCAGCCTTCCTCTAGAAAGTGAGTGCCAGAAAAGAGGACAGCATTTTCCCTTACCCTGAGATGATTTGCCAGTGTTGCTGCTGAAGTCAGGTAAGTGGGTTTTGTTCCCTCCAATAGAAGCTTTGTCTCTGTTCCCAGTCCCAAGTTTCAGCACCAAAATGATAGGTTCCTCAGCCAGGAAGGAGGAAAATATACCAAAACTTGATTAAAGGCTTTTTATTGTGAGGCTATGCACAGCTGGGCTGAAGCTTAAGATGGTGGCAGCACTGAGCAGGGGAAGGGGTACAGCTTATATAGGATGACTGGTCGGGGTACAGAAAAGAAGGTGATTTTCATTGTCTAGCTTTCTTAAATTTGTAATTGCCGGGGCTTGAGCTGCCAGAGGGGATGCTGAATAAGGTGAATTATTGTAGGAATACACTTGCCAGAGGGAGATGCAAGGATGCTCAAGTGACTGCCATGTGGGCTGGGGCAGATTTGGTTTTACAAGGGGCCTCCTGGAATTTATGGCGTGGGGGGAGTTGGCCTAAAAACTAGTCAGAGATCTTTTCATGTTACACACAAGCCTGGCAGTGTTTCTGTTTAGAAAATAAAAAATAAAAATATTGCAGAGGCTTTGCAGCATCCACTATCAGAATGAAGACCATTCTCAGCAATCAGACTGTCAACATTCCAGAAAATGTCAACATCACAGGGAAGGGATACACAGTTATTGTGAGGTCCCAGGGGGAGAGTCTTCAATCAATGTGAAACTTAGTCTCCTTGGGCAGAAAAAGAAGTGGCGTGAGGTTGACAAATTGCAGCAGGGGGAGGAGGATGGATACAAAGGAATAGCCACGCAGCTTACACGATCTGTAGTCATGCACAGAACATGCCCGAGGGTGTCACACTGGGCTTCTGCTCCAAGACGAGGTCTGTGCATGCACACTTCCCCACCAACACTGCTGTTCGGGAGGGTGGGTCTTTTTTTGAAATCTGAAATTTCTTGGATGAAAACCATATCTGCTGTGTTCAGTGAAGACAGGCATTGCTCATTCAGTAACCAAAACCCAGAAAGATGAGTTAATATTAGAAGGAAATGACATTGTATCAAAGTCAGCTGCTTTGATTCATCAAGCTGCCACAGTTAAAACCAGAAATATCAGAAAACCTTGGATGGTATCTATGTCTTTGAAAATTCGACAGTTCTGCAAGCTTAGATGAATAAGATCTAAGAGTTGTCCAGCTCTGGAAATGTAACTGAGAAGTTAAGATTAAAGGGATGATTATGACTATTGAATCATTATGTAAATATTACTTTTTTCTTTCTGGTGTATTAGAGGGAGAAAAATACCTGAAATCAGCCACCCTAATATCTGACGATGATTGTAAAAGCCCTTTTTTTAATGGGCTTTTTATGATTGTAACAACTCTTACCCCCTTTATACAGTCTTTTTCTCAATGTAGCTTGTAAGAGTCAATGCCCCAGTGCTAATGGAAGAACTTGAGTGGCTACTAACTGGTTTCTGCACTCCTCTACATTTATAAATTGTTTTTGCTTGTACTTACTATTGTAACGGTTATTCTAGCCTAGTCTCAGCCCTATGTATACTTATAATTATTATGGTAGCAACTCCATCTCCCTTTCTTTGAATTCATAAAAACCTTGAACTCCCTAGATGTAGGGAGACAGGTTTTGGGGTCCCTAGGCCATCTGTTCTCCTGCATTGAAGCTAACAATAAACTCTTTCTCTCTTTGAAATCCCCAGTGTCTCAGGAGTTGGTTGTTTGATCCATCCAGCAGAAAATTTGCCACCTTTGTCCAGTATCAGTTGGTGACTGTGGTGGTACATAGAGGTCCTAAAAAGCAAGGAGGTTGTCTGCCCAAGGTTCTGGAGTCCCAGAAGAACAGGTGAGTGCAGTAACCAAGCCTTTTGTGGCTGCTAGATGTTCTTTAGTCTAGAGGATTGGCAATTAGGTTTTTCACTGTCCTGCTGGCATTCTAGACCTTTTTGGCACCTTAAAAAGTTTCAAAGAGAGAAACATTTCCAGTTCCAAGTTGAGATATTTGACTGGGAAAGTGTGTCATCAAGTGTATTAGTTAGGGTTCTCTAGAGAAACAGAATCAACAGGGAACACTTGCAAATATAAAATTTATAAGTGTCTCACGTGACCGCAGGAACACAGAGTCCAAAATCCACAGGGCAGACTGCAAAGCCGACGACTCCGATGGAGGGTCTGGATGAACTCCACAGGAGAGGCTCACCAGCCGAAGCAGGAATGAAACCTGTC
>PVIY010034001.1:0-27543 GCA_004026745.1 Myrmecophaga tridactyla | reverse complement strand
TGCATCATAAACTCTGGGATAGTGGTTCTGTGAGATGTGTTTTAGTGTATTATATAAGCAAGCTTGCCTGAAGTTTACCTTTGTGTTGACTGAATATAAAAGAACTGGCTTCCTCATCAAATTAATAGCTCAGAAACATTATGAGGCAATGGTTTAACCTTGCCTGAAAAGGATTGAATACCATCTTTAAAGCAGCATATATACATATGATGAATGGATGGACTAACAATAGATGGTGTTTAATAAATGGGTTTTATATTTGTAAAACTTTTAAGACGGTGCTTGGTACATAATAAATGCTGTATGAATATTAGCCAGTTTTAACATTATTGTTATTTAGTCTCACTGGATATGTATTGTTTAAGTACCATCCCCCATGATCCCCCCAAAAGATTTACAAAGTCTTACAAAGATATAAACAAAATCAGTTTATAGGTTTGGTGAAAAATTATCATAAAAAAAAGAGAAGAAGTTTAAATGCATGCCATTGAACTGACTCTTCTAATTTGTATTTAATTTGTGTAAAAGAGTTTCACCCAGAGATAGAAATTGGCTAGCTGCTCACCAAATCCTTTCTTTTTCCTTTTTTGGGCATTTCCCTGCCAGGCCCAGAAAATCCTCCCCTGCATTCTCTACGCTTTCTTTCCAGAGCTCTAGGTTGGAGCTTGTGGCCTAATGCGAATTTGTAAGTTGGGGGGAGCCCCTGCCAGCCTGGGTTCCCACCTGCACAAAGCTGACCCCACCCCTTCCTGCCACAGCACTGGTGGAATTTCATGACAATAATTTCTACTGTTGTAAGCCAAAGAGAAGTTGAGTTTCCTTAAGTAAAATCTGATGTAATGGTATTTTGCATGCATTTAGTTCTTCTGTGGCATGAGTTTTAGCATGAAGTTTAGCTTGCCAGGGGTTTTCTTTAATATTTCACCCATATACATTTCTGAGGCAAGGGTCAAAGATGACTTTTATATTAAAACACGGGTATATGAAGAATTCCATTCTTTTCCAGGACAAAATGAATATACAAATTGCATCCTTATATAAAGGGTGAAAACAGCCACCCCCTCACCCCTATCAAAATAAAAGACCATGTTGGTGCAATTGTGTGGTTAAATGATTAGATCCCGAGTTCCAGTGAGAAGCACTCAAATTTTGGCTCTATCGTGCAGTAGCTGGGGAATCTTAGGCGAGTTGTTGAACTGTTTCAAGTCTTAGCTTCTTCGTTAGTGAATGGGACTAGAGTTGTGAAGGGTAAGTGAGATGAATGTGTTGAAAATTGCTTCTCACAATGTCTAGTGCCGAGTCAATACTACCTATTTTTGTTATTATTTTCTGTAGATAAGGAACCCAAGAGAGAGGAAAAGATTTGTGCCCTGTTTTCGAAGCCCTCCCTGAGTTGAAGAAGCTGTACTCATGCCAGAATCAGATTCTAAGATGGAGACTAGTTACCAGTGCATGAAAGGGAAATGCATTTGTAGGTGAAATGGGAAAAAGAGGAAGGGAAACTTTGTCCTTCCATATTGCAGACACTTGCATAACATTTCCTTCCTGCGTTCTTGAATCCTAAAGAGAGAACCGAGCGTATGTTTGAGAAGAAGACTCATGAATTAATATTTCTCCCAGTGGAGACGCTCACAGGAACTTTGAAATGTTTATTAAAGAGTTGATAATGAGGAGAAAACTTTTTGAAAATCGTATTAAAAAGCACCTCCCAATCTGCTTCAGTAATTTAACCTTGGAATCACAAGACTGCTACTGGAATAGAAAGTACATTTTTCTCCCCCCACCCCTTCTCCCTGGAGTCCCACATGTGTCCTCGTTGCCCTAATGGTCTCATTCTAGGAGTTGGTGGTGGTGTGATATTCTTTTTGTGACCAAGCGGATAATTATTTAAGTTGAAATTTGTAACCCTGATATCAGATATTTCGTAATGACATCAATTTAAACTTAATACTGCTCTTATCTTTTGACAAAAATAAGGTTCAATATGTCTTTTCTCCTAGAGGGGGTGAAATAAGGAAAGACTTTATTATACAGGATAATTAAAATTCTTCCTGAGGTTAAAAGTGATTTTAAAAGAATCACAACATGAGATAATTAGGCCTTATTAGATGCTTTATCTGCTTCACCGAAGTCATTTCTTCCAGGATGATAAAATGTGCCTTTGTCTTTTTTTAGAAAGCAGGATACCAAACTTGGGGGGAAAAATGATCTTTCTTCCTTCTCTTAGACTCAGCACATGACTCTGTGAATGGATTTGTGGAAATAATTTAATGACAGGGTTACAGTTTCCAAAAGCCAGACCTTTATAGAATGTGATGGTTTTCAAGTACTTATTCATTTTTCTACTGGAGTTACATTTTACCCTCTAATTTTAGTTGGTTAATAGAAAATGATATGAATTTGTGTTTTCTGATTTTCCCCTCTCTGACAGGCAGAATAATACCAGATTAGTTTGGGGATCTTTAACAAAATCCTTTTGTTAGTTGACAGACTCGTTTATGCTTTCCTGTGCCATAACAGGTGAGGCAAAGAATGTCCGTGTTTGCGTTTTTAATGTCTAATGAATGTGTAATGAAGGTTGTTAGAATAACTGTGCAGTAGCGGATGGTATTTTTTCGATGAAAAGTGGTTCAGGCATTTAAAGCACACGATGTTTTTGTAAGAGGAAGCGGATACCCTAGGAACATGGGAGTTTTGCCAGAGTTCTAAACTATGTCCCTACGTGAGGTCTGATATTGCTTTTCTATTCTGCTTTTAGGCCCAATGACAGCGAGGCTGTGACTGCCGCCCTCTGCTAATGCCTTCTTGGGCTCCCAGTGGATTTTAAAGCAACCACCAATGAGTGAATCAAGTGCTGCTAGTTTGTGCCTGTGAATTTTTATCCAACTTATTTTTATCTATTGATTGGTGCTTGAAAAGAAATCGCTGTGTTTTGTCTTTAAGAAAATATTTCATTTCTATTGACAATGACTTGTTATGTTGGATTTGTCAAATGGTTCTTTCCTTCTGGGGGATCCTCTCTTCTGGAGAAAAGCGTCTGTATAAATCAGTGTATTGAAGGTCAAGTAAAAAAGAGCTAAATATATGGATCTCTTTGATTGAAAGCTAGATACATAGAATTGTTAAGTAAATGTCTATTTTAAGGTAAAATATCTAGAAGAGAAGTAGTACGGTTCAATGGAAAAATAGCTTCTGTCATACTCTTGCAGGAGCTATTGTAAACCATATAAAGGAAATCATTGCTTTGAAGAGAAACTTAAACAGTAACATAAGAATGGAGTGCAGCCTAGCCGTGAGCATAGAGGGAGTTATATCAAACGTAACCACTAAATAAGGCTTCACAGTTTTTTCACATAAATGACCTGCTGCTTTTCAGCTATGAGCACTACGTACATTTTTACTCTCTATCAAGCTGGTAGATCCAATCAGGAAGCATATGCCACTTTCAGGTTCTCAGTGACAGGCGAGAGTTAATTAAAAAGTGCACAAAACATGAATGTACAGCTTTACAAACTATTAAGTAAGTCTGCGTAGACCTAGTACCCAGTAAAGAAATAGAAGACTACCCCCCCAGCACAGTTAAGTTCTGGATATTGATTTTGAATCTGGGAAACTTGTTATACCTTTATTAATCCTAGTAGCTTACCAGTGGAATCTTTTTTGGATTTTTCTATAAACATTTACACCATCTGTGAATAAGGAAAGTTTTGTTTCTTTCCTTCTAATTCATTTACCTTTTATTCTGTTTTTGCCTTCTTGCACCGGCTAGGATGGCCAGTGTGAGATTGAAAGAGGCTGAATAGAAGGAAGATGTCTCCACAATCCCGAAAAGAATTGTTTCAACGTTTCGCCGTTAAATATGATGGTTGGTTTCTTTTGGCAGTTTGGCACTATTTCTCTGGATGGGATGATGAATTTTATCAGATGCTTTCAGTAAATGCACTAAATTGCATTACTTGACTTCCCATTGATAAAACAATTTTGAATTCCTGGGATGAATCCAAGTTGGTCATCTTGTGCTATAGTTACATACACCAGCATTCAATTTGCCGTGTGTCATTTAGGAAGCATGACTCTCTGTTCGTGAGTGAGACTGGCCTGCAACATTTCTTTTTTGTCACATTTTGGACCAAGATTATCCTGACCTCATGAAATTATTTGAGAAGTTTATCATCTTTCTGAATCTCTGGGAGGTTTCTTGTAAGATTGGAGTTACTTCTTAATTATTTAGAACCACTCACGCACTGGTGAAGCCAGCTGACTCTGAAGTTTTCTTTACGGGAATGTTTAAAATTCTATTTATGTTTATGTCATCCTTCTAGTTGTGTTTTTCTAAGAATTTGTTCATTTCATTTAAATTTTCTTTTTTGTTATTTTTTTGGCATAAGGTTGTTATTTCTTCCTATTATTATTTTTAGTGTCTTTGGCAAGCTGTGGTATTTCCCCCTTTTTTCCTCATAAAGGTTGACTGTGCTTTCACTTTTTGCCCCTTGAACAGTATCTCAAAGTGTTTATAAATTGGGATTTTTGTTGTTGTTGCTGCTCTCATTTCTATATTTATTTTCGGTTACAATAATTTATGGTCATGCCTTCATCAGTTCTTTATTTTACTTCCTTTGGGTTTACTTTATTCTTCTTTTTCCATCTTATTAAACTGGAAGCTTAACTTATTAAATTTCAGATGGTCATTTTTTCTAATATAAGCATATAAGGGTATCTATTTTCTTCAAAATTCTGTCTTTCCTGAGTTCATGAGTTTGGATATATACTACTATTGTAACCCATTAGTTCAAAGATATTCTAATATCTTTTAAAATTCTCTTTTTGACTCATTGGTTATTTGGAAGTGTATTTCTTTTTTGTGTGGGGGGGCGGTTCATGGTCCAGGAATCCAACATGGGTCTCCTGCATGAAAGGTGAGCGTTCTACCACTGAACTACCCGCACACACCTGGAAGTGTATTTCTCATAATCAGCCATATAGGGTATTATTAGCGTTATCTTTTTATTATTTATTTTTAACATAATTGCACTGTGATCCCAGAACATGCTCTGAGATTTCAAGTTTTTGAAATTTGTTAGATGTTATTTATGGTCCTGTATGCTATTAAGTTTTGAAATACTTTCTGTATTTTTGAAAAAAATGCATATTCTGCAATTATTGGATTTGGATGTTCTATATATTTCCACCTGTTCATGTGTGTTAATCATGTTCTTCAAATCTTTACTGTTTTTTTGTCTGCTTGTTCTTTCAAATACTAAAGAAGTATGCTAAAACCCTCTGATAAAATTGTGACCTTATAAATTTCCCTGTGCATTTCTGTCAATTTTTATTTTGATTTGGGGTTATGATATTAGATGAGTACAATTTAGAATTGTTATATATTCCTGGTAAATTGATATTTTGTTATTATGAAGAAAATTCTTTATCTTTACTAATGCCTTTTTCTTTTCGTCTGGTACTTATAATGCTATATCAGCTTTCTTTTGATTAATGTTGCATGATATATCTTGTTACACCCTTTTACTTTAAATCTTTCTATATCTTTAATCTTTGGATGTCTCTTTTAAACAACATATCTTTTTAAATTTATTGTTTTTGCATTTATTTTTTATTGTGAAATATAACATATACAAAATAGGAATAAATTTCAAAATCATTGTAACAAGTATTTATAGAACAGATTTCAGAATTTGGTATGGGTTACAGTTCCACAATTTTAAGTTTTTTCCTTCTAGCTGCTACAAGATATTGGATACTGAAAGAAGTGTTAGTATAATAAGTCAGCAATCATACTCATTTGTTAAATCCTATCTTCTGTTATTAATCTTCCTTCTCCTTTGGTCTTTATCCCAATCTTTAGGGGTATTTGGACTATGCCCATTCTAACTTTTTCATGTTAGAAAGAGCTAATAGTATGGGACAGGAAGATGGAACTTAGTTCTTGTTCTTGGAGAGGCTGGCCCCTGGGTTTCAAGACTTACCTAACCTAGGAACCCATCTGGAGGTTATAGGTTTCTGGAAAGTAATCTTAGTGCATGGAACTTTTGTAGAATCTCAGATAGAGCCCTAGGTATTCTTTAGGGTTGGCAGGAATGATTTTGGTTGGGGTTTAGCAAACTATGGTAAATAGCAATATCTAGCTGACGCATAACAGTAGCATCCAGAATAGCCTTTCGCTCTATTTGAACTCTCTCAGCCACTGATAACTTACTTTTATAATTCTTACCCCCCTTTGGTCAGGAAGGCATTGCCAATCTCACAGTGCCAGGGCCAGGCTCTTCCCTGGGATTCATATCTCAGGTTGCCAGGGAGACTTTCATCCCTGAATATCATGTACATCATAAAGGAGAGGGTAATGATTTCACTTGCAGAGTTGGTTTTAGAGAGAGAGAGAAAGGCCACATCTGAACAATAAGAGAGGTCCTCTGGAAGTAACTCTTAAGTATAACTATAGGTAGGCTTAACTTCTCTGCTACTTAAATAAGCTTCACAAGAACAAGCCTCAAGATCAAGGGCTTGGCCTATTGACTTGGGAGTCCCTAATGTTTGAGACAGTAGCAGGGGTTTCCTGGGTGGTAAAGCTTAATAGTTCCATATTTTTCTCCCATCCCTCAAGAGCAATTTGCCAATGCTTTTTAATTATCTGCTCAACATACTCTGGGATGTATCCAGGTATTACATTAAACCATGAAGAATTACAAGCCCTTATTCCCATTTTGGGCTCCATGTGTTTGGGTGTTCAAATGATCTATCCAGACAGGTTGAGTTAGATTATATGTTACAGAAAATTAAGGTTTTGGACAAAATAAACCTCTCTTCCTTTGTCTCATTAGGTAGGTGAAGTTCTAAAATACAGACAATGACCTCCTTACCCCTGTATTCTGATTTATCTTAGTCCCAACCTGATCAGCTTCATTCTTATCTCTGATTGAAGCTTGATCTCTTTTTCAGTTTCTTTAACAGTTGTTGTATGTGGCAGTGCTGACTTTCAGACCGGTAGAACTCTAATTCTGAGTATTAGGTGTCATATAAGTATCCAAAGTTCCAGAGAAATAACAGGTTATACATATATAGTCAGCCTCTCAAAATCTAGAAATGACAATTACAGCTCTAGGCTAAAATGTGTCTCCTATAAGAGCTTACAGTCCAGGTCTCAATTTTCTTATAAGCATTTTCTAAATGCTATCATACAGTATTTTCTCTTTTGTTTCTGGCTTATTTTGCATCACATAATGTCCCCCAGGTTCATTCACATTGTTGCATGCCTCATAATTTCTTTTCTTTCTGTAGCTGCACAAAATTTATCATATATATATATATATACATATGTATATGTATATATATACACACACCATTATTGTTTGGCATTTTGCTTCTCAGTCAGTGTATCCTTCAGCCACCTCCTTCCATATATCATGTCCAAAGCTGGTTTGAAAGGATGTATATACCCTAGAAAAGCCATGATTTAACCCTAATCCCATTTTATAAATTCAACCATTTCTTCTAATCCCTATTCAGCACTGTATATTTGAATCTGTAATTAGATCATCTCTCTGGAGATGTGCTGCAATCAAGAGTGGTTGTTAAACTGGATTACATAGAGATGTGTCTCCTCCCATTTGAGTGGGTCTTGATTAGTTTACTGGAATCCTATAAAAGAAGAAACATTTTGGCAAATGCAAGAGATTCTGAGAGAGCAGAATGACATAGCCCTGAGAAGCAGAGAGCCCACCAGCTAGCAACCTTTGGAAATGAAGAAGGAAAACGCCTCCTGGGGAGCTTTGTGAAGGGAAGCCAGGAGAGAAAGCTAGCAGATGATGCCGTGTTCACCACATGCCTTTCCAGATGAGAGAGAAACCCTGACCCTATTCACCATGTGCTTCTCACTTGAGAGAGAAACCCTGAACTTCATCAGCCTTCTTGAACCAAGGTATCTTTCCATGGATGCCTTTGATTGGACATTTCTATAGACTTGTTTTAATTGGGACATTTTCTTGGCCTTGGAACTGTGTACTAGCAACTTACTAAATTCCCCTTTTCAAAAGCCATTCCATTTCTAGTATATTGCATTCCAGCAGCTAGCAAACTAGAACATATATACACCATTGTTTGCCATTCTGCTTCTCAGTCAGTGTATCCTTCAGCCACCTCCTTCCATATATTGTGTCCAAAGTTAGCAATCCATCTTTCATATTGTCCTTACATAGTTGTTGTCAATGCTCTCAATTTTGGACAATTTCCATTGCTTTCCAAGAGAAAAATAGCCAATAAACACACGTTCACCAAATAGAAAATCCAAACCTCCCCTTAACTCTTGTCCTTCACTCCCAGTATTGGTGTGGTACTGTTGAAGTTTTCCTAAAAAAGCATTTTTAAAAAAATTTTTCACTAATCTAAACTAACAATATTTATCTTTTAACTAGAGCTTTTTAACCCAGTTATATTTAATGCACTTGTTTATATACTCGAATTTGAATGTCTGCTGTATGCTCTTATTTGGTTTGACATTTTTTTCTGATTTTTTTCCCCCTCTTCTTTCATTTGAACCAAGCACTTAAAAAATCAACAATTTCCTACTTCTACCCTATTAATTTGTGGTCTATACTCCTTTTCAGTTCTTTTAGTAAATGATGAGCCCTGGAAACTAGAAAGTCTCCTTGATTTACCAAAGTCAAAACTCTTATCCATCTCGCGGAAAGTATAAGAAACTTAGCTCACTGTCACTCAATTTATCATTTGTACAACATTTGCCATATTTTTGTATATTTTAATTTTCTCTTAAAATATATTTTAAATCTCACTAATATTGTCTTTATTATTTTTATAGTCAGTATCAATTAAATATACCCATGTATTTATTACTTTTGTTGTGTTTATTATGACCTCTGTCTGACCAAAATCCTTTAGGATCGATCATTTCTTTTTGTCTGAAGAATACTTTTGGAATTTTCTAACTTGATCTGCTAGTGGAACACCTTTTCAAGTTTGTCTGAAATGACTTTATTTTATTTTCATTCTTGAAGAAATTTTTTTGCTGGATATAAATTTAGAATTTAGGGATATTTTTCCTATCAGGACACTGAAGATATTTTTCCATTATCCTTAGATTTCCATTATTATTATTGAGAAGTCAGCTGTAAGTTCAGCTGCTGCATTTTAATGGTAATTGTTATTTATTTTGATGACATAAGAATTTTTCATAATCTTTGCTTTCTTCAGTTTTACTTTGGTGAGTCTCAGTTATTTATTCAGTTATTTATTCTGTTTGTAAGTCATTGAACTTCTTAAAAATTTGAATTTGATGTGTTTCGTCTGTTTAGGAAAATTTTCAGCCATTATTTTTTTTTCTGCTGGGACTCCAATTAAACATTTATTAGACATATTTTAATGCATTCAATGTCTCTTATCATCTTTTATGAAGCATTTATCCTTTTGTCTCTGTGTTTGAATTGCTGTTTATTTCTGATGTACTGTCTCTTTAATTGTATTATTTCTCTTTTCAACTGATTCTAGGATGCTTTTATATTTATCTACTGCAGAAGTCTTCCATGTTACTTTTATGCCTTTCCATTTCCTGCCACAATTTTCAAGTTGGCACTTATATTTTTAATCATAGATAGCCTAGTTGTGTTATTTCTATTATTTTCAGTATTTCAAGTTTTTACTAGCCTTTCTGTTTTCTGTTGGTATTTCCTTAGGCTTTTTTGGTGTCTTCTCATTTGTATCATTTCTCTGGTTGTCTGTGTGTGCTGGGTATTGTATTTGAAAAATCAATTTTAGAAACAATTTGAGGATTAGGATGCTGTTCTATTCCGACATAAGTGATTTTTATTTGTCTGTCAGATACCTGGGCATGCTAGCTTCTCAAGATAACCTTAATCCAAGTTTAAGGATTTAACTATTCTGGGCTATCCAGACGACCAGGAGACATTCTGAAGATTCTTCCAAGACTGGTGCTAATCTGGTTAACATTTGCTCTTTGGATACAGCCTTTAAGGCTCTCGGCTCAAAGTGAGTTAGAGGATGTTTACCAATAGTCTTATCTTGACACATCTAGGAAGCTGGCTTTCACCTTCAAGTCCTAGAAATTCACCAAAAGTGTATCATGATTTTCCAGCCTCCTTTCCTCAATCACCAAAAATGAGTGCTTTTCTCACCTCATTGTATTCTAAGTATTTTGAATGGCCACCAGGTAATTGTTCATTTAGTTCTTGGATGCATTTCGTAGTTTGTCCAACTTTTTCAGTGTCCTCAAAGGGAGAGCTGATACATATCAACCAGCTCACCATTACTGAAAGCAGAAGTCCCCATATTTGCCCATTTTGATATAACCAAGATCTCATTTAGCAGCTGAACTTGAACTTTAAACAAACATTGAATTGCTCATACATAAATTTCCTATGAAGGATGGGCCAGGTGGCTCGACTGCAATGCGGGAGACCCAGGTTCCATTCCTAGTGCCTGCCTCTGCCAAAAAAAAAAAAAAATTTCCTATGAGTAACTATTTTCTGATGTTACCAAATAGCTTCACATTTAAATTATTCAAACCATATGGAAAGGATGAGTTAAAATAACCCAAGTAGTTTAACATTAGAAATTAATAAGTATTCTCTTTTATAGAGAACTTTATCATTGACTTGGTCCTCTTCTTTTAATTCATTGTTTTCCCTTTACTGAAATTTTTCCTTTTCTGTTTTCTTTTATCATTGCTATACTCTTATGGCAAGACTTTTACAAATGCAGCTGGTAGGGACTATTCTTTCCTCGCTCACTTTCACTTTTCATGTTCAGCTTATACTGACCAAAGCTGCATGCATTAAGGAACTTATACATTATCTGTAGGTAGAGTCTGTGGGCAGTCACTTCAGGTTGTCTTGTTTCTAATGTGCCTGGAAGAACTGTAAGCATCTATACATTCATTAGGTCTTTGTCTAACCTGACATATATTTCCCATTCCTTGCAATCTATTTATTCCTTGATTCCAGCCTAGTATTCTAGTTTGCTATTGGAGCATATTTTGAGCCCTGAATTCCTGACCAGCTCTCTCTAGGACAGGAATAGATCCTTTCCCTTTGTTGTCACTTGCTGTTTGGGTCATGCAAGGAATGAATTGTGTTCTTGCATCCATGATATTACTTCTGCTTGCAGTCTTCTCTGCTTTTCCCTAGGGATTGAATTTCCATAGCTATTGGAGCTCTTCTGAGCCAAATTTATGTGTGGCATAGCCTTTTGGACTACATAGTTTATTCTGCTGATTTCCAGCCCATCTCTCACTAAAACTGCCTGTCTCCATTTGTTCTATTTCTTAGTATCCAGGGCCATTAAGGGGGAAGGAAGCCCACTTGAGTGTGATTTTTTCAGTCTTAGGATAGTATGGCTTTATTTCACCCCATATTTTTGCACTCTGTTCTGTACTTTTTATTTGCTCTTTTCCACTTATCTCTTGCACCCATTCTTTCTCTTATGATTACATTTCTTACCTTGCACTGCACTGTTGATTCTGATGCTCTCCCTGGCATTATTCATGGTGATTGTGTCGGCTTAAAAATATTACGTGCCCCAAAAAGCCATGTTTTAATCTTGACTCAATCTTGTGGGAGCATCCATTTCCCTTAATCAAGATTCAACACTGCAGGGTGTAAATTTTATTAGATTATCTCCACAGAGATGTGACACACCAACTGTGGGTGTGACCTTTTGATTAGATAGAGATGTGACTCAAATACCCATTCCAAGCAGGTTTTGATAAGTTTACTGGAATCCTTTAAAAGAGGAAATATTTTGGAGAGAGACTGAAATGACAGGAGCCTGGGAGCTGACAGAGAGAGAGCCGACAGGAACTTCTGTGTAGAATTGACACAGATGCCAACACATGGAGAACAGAGACACAGATGTTTGGGGTTTGGAGCCCAGCAGACATCACCATGAGATGTTACACAAGCCAGAACCTGAAGAGAGCCAAGAGTTGAAAGCCAGCCCTGGAGAAGTAAAGTGAGGAACCCCACAGGAACGGAGGCTGAAAGCAATGGAGCCCAGGAGCGGCGACCAGCATGCTTCCCAGGTGAAAGCAGTGTTCCAGATGCCTTTGCCTTTCTTGAATTAAGGTATCTTCCCTGGGTGCTTTAGTTTGAACACTTTCATAGGCTTAGAACTATAAACTTGTAACTTATTAAATTCCCAGTTTTAAAAGCTATTCCAGTTCTGGTGTATCACATTCCGTCAGCTTTCCAATTAGAACAGTGATTTACAGTGCATTGAATTATTTCTGTTCTTTACTGTTCTTTATTTCCTGTTGTTCCCCTCTGCTTGTGCTGTGGCCATATGTTCCTTGAAGACAAGTAACCTGGATGGCGAAGCTGTTACACAATAGTCTACTACTGATTCCCTTGTCATCTGGTTGTTACTTTGACAGTCTCAGGATGTTGGCCACCAGAAGGACTCTACTGTCTGGAAACAAGCAATCTCCCCATCTAGATATCACAGATGTCCTTGTTTTAGAGCATCCAGGCCTCTTACTACATGACAGGGTCAAAAGAGACCACTGCCTGGGGATTCTTGGTACTATCAGAAAAGTTGGTTTTATCCTTTAAATATTTTTAAAAAACAAGCACACCAATAAACAAAACAAGACTGTCTACTAACCACTTTGTGTAAAATAAGCAATCGTTGAACTGTTTAAGGGTAATTTTTGCAATGATACGAAGAAGTGATGATTGGCAATTATAATAAAATTCTAACATTCTGAACCATTAACACTGGTGAGGCATTTGTAGAAGTAATGTGGTTTCTCATCTTACAAAGCATGTTTTCAAAAGGGTGTAAAAAGAGGAAATTGAAAACACTAAAAACATTTTTATTTGAAATTTTCTGCTCCGTTCACATGATGGAAGATGTCCTCTCAGAATTAGTTGCTTAGAGCCACCAGGAGTGTTGAGAAATTAATTTTTTACACTCATTATCATACATGTTGAACAATTATTCAGACTGGAATGATTTTTCTCAGCATTTGTATGACTCCCAGCCCATTCGAATTCATTGAGCAATTGTCTGAAAAATAACATAATTAACAGGGCATCTCACCATCCTGTTGGAAAAGGCCTACACAGTAAAAGTTGAGGGAAAGAAGAATAACACTCCCAAAGAAACTTATAAAATTTTGATGTCATCAAAATTCACCCTTGTGATAAGGAAGAACTTTAAAGAAGCAAGGACTTAATGATTTTTTGGGGGAAAAGTCATTAGGAAGGTCATGATTGATGATTAACGAGGGCAGGCATCTACACATTATTGCATAGAGTGATGAAATAACTCCAAGTTTACCACAAATTCACACGCACACAAGCTCATAAAAATCACCAATACTGCATATGGTAATGAAAGCGGCATTGAACTTGGTCCAAAGAAATACACCTGGTAGAAATGATGGGAGCATATCACCGCCTCTCAACAAGTTTTCTAAAGAAGAAAATTAATAAACCTGATTGTGGAAACAGTTGAGAGCATCTGGTTGAGGGTAAATTAAGATGGAAACAGATGTGATAGCACTACCACGGATGGCGGGGCAGTTAGAGGAGAGGAGGGATGCATTCGTCGTACAGATTATGAGACAGGTGCAGGCATGAAGTATGGTTGTGATAGGAAACTTGAACTATCCAGACAGCTGCTGGAAGCCTTATTCTGCTAAAAGCAAGGCTTTGAGAAACTCTTGAATTGCCTTGATGAGACTTTGTTCTACAAGAAGTTGGCCTGTAGAACTTTGGAGCTAATTCTTTGCAGGCAAGAGGAACTCACTGGTGATGCAGAAGTAATAGAAGGCATCTCAGAGTTAATAGTAAGAGAAAATAAAGTAATTCCAAGAATAATCAGACATATAAATTAGTGCCGATAAAATAAGATTTAAAGAAAATCAGAGCAAAGTATAGTTAATTGGCAGGCATCTGTAGAGGAGAATATGTCTTAGGACAGATGGAAGGCTTCCAAAATGGAAATTCAGGCAACAAAATATACATAATCTCAATGCACTAAAAAAGTTAGAGATATATAAAGAAACCAATGTGTTTGTAAAAGACTCTCTGGAAAGCTCCCACTTTATAAGGAATCCGATAATGTTGAAAGGAGTCTTACATAACAAAAGTATATAAAGGGTGATAGAAAAATTAAGATCCTAAATTTCCTTAGGTTTGAGATGAATGCTAAAATACACAGTAAGATCCTGTGTCTGGGCCCGGTCAGTTCAGGGGTGTCTCAAGCTGGCCCTGTTTAGCATTGTTTCCTAAAAATAGGTGAAAATGTGTCTCCTTCAAATACCACCATTCACCAAAAACCCAGGTTCCACCCTCCTTTACTTGGTGTATAAATGTGCTGGAACTTTGTGGGGTTAATTTGGACTGGGCCAAGAAATTATCAGGATATACATTATATTGTGTGTGCAGTTACCGAGTGAGGTGCTGGCTAATGACCAAAGGATCGTTAGCCAGCCCCCCACCCCCACCCCGCCCCAAGTTACTTGTGATGGTTAATTTTATGTCACTTTGGCTAGGTTTTGGTGTCTGGTTGGCCTAATTGTTACTCTGGAGGTATTTTGTAGGTGAGATTAGCATCTACAATCAGTTGACTTTAAGTGAAGGGTGGTCCGTAATCAATCCATTGCAGGCCATAAGAGCAGGAACTGAGGGTTCCAGAGTTCTGAAGCATTTCTGCCTCAAGACGTCAGCATTGACTTTTGTTGGGATTTCCACCCTGCCAACTTTCCCTGGGGAGCTCAGACTCAGGACTTCAACATCACCTTTACTAGGGTTTCCAGCCTGTGGCCCGCCCTGCGGAATTTGGACTTGTCAGCCCCCATGTCATGTAAACTAATTCCTTATAACAAATGTGTCTATATGTGTTTATTATCCTCTAAGTTCCATTTCTCTGGAGAACCCTGACTGATATACCACTGATAGTCAGGACAGCTAGAGCAGGCTAGAGAGACGGTTTGCTTACCTTAGAGAAAGTTGGGTAGTCTGTGGGCCATAACTCACATATAACTCTTGGCTCCTCAAGGACTGCTCCTCACACTAACAAGGACCTTTGTTAAAACACCTCTTATTCCCATCCCAATTGTCTGCTCTAAGGACTCTTCAATCTCTCTCTCTTCTTTTCTCCTTCACCTTTGCTTTTCTGTCTTTCTCAACTTCCCTCACCCCATGCCATTCCCCAGGAGGGCAAGTTATTCTTATATCTGGAGAATAATTTCTCCTCAAACCCTATTGTCTCCATTAGCTTGTCACAAACTTTTCCTGAATCAAAGAAGTAAATAGGGGAAAGATAAGATAAAATACCGGAGGAAACCAATTTTTTTCTAAAAAAAATTCTTGCCTCATTATATATATAATTTTAGTTGTAAGAAATAATACACAGGGAAGCCCCAATGCCCTTTACCAATTTTCCCCATTGATAATATCTTAAAAACTGAATTATAATATCACAACCAAAATATTGGCATTGAAGCAATCCATCGATACTATTTAACCTGGTTTTTCCCATTTTGCTAGTACTAGTGTGTATGAGTGAGAGAGAACTCAGTCATATACAATTTTATCACGTGTGGGTTTATGTGGTCACCACTGCAGTCAAAATACACAACAAATCTATCGCCATGGAATTCCCTCATGCAGCCCTTTTACAACCTCTCCCACCTCCCTCCTGTCCCCCCCCAACCCCTGTTAACCACAACTATTAAACTATTCTCCATTTATAAATTTTTGTCTTTTCAAAAATATTATATAAAAGGAATCACACAGTATTTGCCTTTTGGGATTGGTTTTTTTTTTGCTCAACAACTTGCTAGGTTTTAAGGAATAAGAAGGAAATGATAGCTTCTATTTCAGGGGCAGGTGATCAAGAGAAGGAAATACATAAATACATATTCTATTTGACTTGTTTTCTTCATTGAAAGTGATATTCAGACTTAGAAGGCTAGAATGGACCATATGTTGCCAAATGTATATAATCAGTTCCGTACTCTAAGCTCCAGACTCAGATTTAAATTCCTTCTGGAATGCTTCGTGTGTTACTCGGGAAGGAAACTCAACTGCAACATGTTCAAATTCAAACGTATCTTATGTCATCCTTTCCCCAGAAAATATCCTCTACTCCACCTATACTTCCTGCTTTAACTAAAGGCTCTATAATTCCGACAATCACCAATATTCTTTTCACGTCATAGGCAGCATCCCTCATTCCTGCTCCTATCTCCATCTCATTATTTCATTGCCATTGGCACCTTATGCTAGATTGAATTCTGTCCCCCACAAAGACATATTCCAGTCCTAACCAGCAGGCCCACAAATGAGCTCATTTGTGAATAGGACCTTCAAAGATCCTATTTCAAGGAGGACAAATCGAATCAGGGAGGGACTTAATCCAATATGGCCAAAGTCCTTGTACATACAGGAAATTTAGATGCAGTAATTTAGGAGGAGGTAGAGAAGGAGAAAGAAATCGCAATGTGACAGAGACAGAGATGCATCTTTTGAATCAACTAACCCAAGGAGTACTGACAGCCAGCACCAGAACGCTAGCAACTCCGGGAGAAAGTGTGGCTTGGGAATACTTTGATTTGGACTCTCAGCCTTCCAAACTGTGAGACAAGTAATTCCTGATGTTTAAGCCAAGCAGCCTGTGTATATGTCATAGAAGCCCTGACAAGCTTAGATAGCACCTTAATTTTTATCTACTATGCATACCTCTGGATTGTGCTTCTCTTCGTTAGATTGCCTCTCTCTTAGTAAGAACTTCATCTCTCTTCTGAACTATTTCAAAGCATCTTAACTTGTTCATTCTTTAATTTATTCCACTCTCAACGTTATCTTTCTTAAACTATTATCATCATTTATTCCTTTGACATTTATTACATTTAGTATAAACTATAAATGAAACAGACTATTTCATTGTCTATTTTCCTATAGACTAGAGTATGCTAGGCTTCTATTGTCCCTTTCAAAAGACACATTCAATGAGCCAATGTAAGAAATATGTTTAAAGTCTTGGCCTATGCTATGCCTTGAAACTGTAGCAACCAGTAAAGCTTACAAAAAAGAGAAATAGGCCATTTCTTCTCACTGGGGAGTGTTAGATACAGAACTAAATATGAGCTCTACTTCTTATATATTTTCCATAAGACCAAACTTCAGAAGGTCTGTCCTTGTTCAGGTTTCTAAAGAAAACTGTTCTACTTTCAATTGCTTGCTGAGACCACCTTTCCCAAGTAGGCTTTAGCCATAGGTGGTCATTTTTTGCATCTTCCCTGCCCCTTTATATCTAGTAATATTTTTTTGGGACCTGAACTTTCCCAAGGGCAGGTAATCACAGGCAGCCAACAGCATTTCAGAAAGCCTGACTTGGCTTTACTCAAATAACAACTTCGTCCCTCAAGTATTTGGCAAGTGATGTGGGGAAGGTATTAAGAAATTATGGATGAACTGTAAGTGGGAAAATATACCTATATAACCAGAAAGAAGAAAAAACAGAGAGAAGAGCTGAGCCATGTCAACTGATGAATCCAAAAGTGAATGTCAACAACCTCCTGCTGTCAAAAATCATTAAGATAAGCTAACTTTTTCTCCTCTCCAGGAGGCCCGAGTGTATGTCTGTTTCTAGATTCTAAGAGATCTCTGTCTCCATTATGAGTTAGCAGCAGAAACTGAAAATTCAGTGGAATTACTGCTGTCTCCCATGGTGGAGGTGGGCCCCTTTTGGGAATGTTGGTGTCTGATTGTGTGACGCTCAGAGTTGTGATGATGGGAAGCAGAAATTCCCTAAATGGGTCACTAAGAGTGATGATCAGCAAGACCATTCCTACTTCCAAGACCCATAGATTCTTTTTATAATGGTATTTATATATATATATATATAAAACAAACAAACTGCGTCCCAGAGGATGGCACTCTGACCTTACAGAGTATTATCCCTCATTTGGTGCCTCAGCTATCCTCCAGGAGCTCTGTTATTGGACGGTTAGGCCAGTGGCTTCTGGGTTTTGCAATATGTGGTGGGTTCTGTGGACACCATGTCATGTGCCCTTTGTTGAAAAGTAGGTCCCTTGCTCTGATGTGATGCTATGGCAGTGGATCAAACACTGCTGAAGTCCTCTTCTGAGACTTTATAGGCAGAAGAAACTGAGTCATGCCCAGAATATGTGTTAATTCTTGCCAACATACCTTCCAGGATAGAGGGTACAATGCTACCATGTGGCTGGTTCTTCTCAAGGCATGGTTGGGCTTCCACTTTGGTCTCTGTTGCTGGAAGATTAGACAGTCTGATCTTGGGCCCCTGGATAGCATCCATTTCTGATGCTAGAGCTGCTCCATTCCCATGCTCATTGTACCAGTAATTGACTGATATTAACAAACTGAGTCACTCTGTTCCTTGGACATTTTAGTGATCCTTCTATGATGGATGCTCTCTGGTGCTGGTTAATATGTAATATCAAGATCTTCATATTTTGTTTTTTCTCTTTGGTCTATCATGTGTCTCTATGCATGATTTCTGGGTCCCTGAGCCTTCCAATCTATTTCTAGGCTACTGACCAATCGGTGAAGACATTTCACACTCCTCATAAGTTCACATATGTGCTGAAGTAACCTCAGGTCATTTTTCTTTAGGCACAAAGTGGTTTATTTTAGGCACTGCCTAAAGTCTGCCCACTAGGAGGGTTTCCCTTCACTACTGCCCTTAAAGGGCCCTCCTGAGTGGGGCTATAATGTGGCTGTTGTCCATTTTCCACTTGAACCCACATACTGAACTAAGCTATTCATGAAGAAAACTTGTTTTCTTCTCATTCTTTGGTTCTTTTCAGAAATGCAGCCAAAGGCATTAGCTGAGGAAGGGGCAACAGTGATAGAGACATGGGGGTGTGGGCTGCCTGCTCATGTAGCCTCCTTTTGCTTTTCAATCACAGATGTGGCACTTCCATTTTCCAATGAATTACTGTTGGCCCAGCCCAACTTTGGGACTTGGTAGGTTTGACAGAATCCAGCTCATGATGGGTAGTTCTTGGCTGCAAGACCACATGGTGTCCTGTGGTCCAATGGCATGCCAGGAACCATTTTACAAAAGGTACATAACCCTCTGCTGAAGGTTATATGAGCTTGTTCCAGAATCCTAGGGCTTTGTGTTGCAATTCTGTCATGGGGACTTGCCATAAGTAGTACATAGTATCTTTTTCCCAACACTGAAGCCTGCTCTCCTAGCAAAAGGACAGCAGTACAAGTAGTACAAGGATAAGCCTGAGACCCACTCTGAAAAAAACAGATTGTATGGCTCAAGGTCGATGCTGCTTGAATGTAAGCCTGAATCTTCTGCAGAGCCCTTCCCTGTTCTAGGTTCCTCTCAAAGCTGATAGCCTTCTGCATTATCTAGTATTTGGGAGCAGTGTTCTCAGATGGAATGTGGCTCTGGAATAGAACAAGTCTGATCAGGCATAGTGCTTCCTTCTTGCTGGTGAGTAGTGTGAGAAATGATAGTTTGTTCTTTACTTTAGAGGGATTTTTATAGGATTCCCTAGAAAAATGGATCCTTAAAATTTTTATTGAAGTAATGGATCCCTGAACCTCCCATTGTCTGAAGCTTATGTATCTTGCCAAGCCCTTAGCATACTCCTTGGGAGCTTTGAAGCTGAGATGGCCATGTAGAGTTATCTCAGTTTGGGGCAAGTGGGTTTGACCTTTTTTTTGCCTACAATGATTTACCTCTCCATGTGGAAGTGGCTGTCTCAGAGTGAGATGAATCTTCAATACAGACAATTCTTGAGAGGGCTAAGTTTGAGAAGTCAGGAGACAATCTTCTTAGTCGCTAGAGGATGAAGACCTTCTGTCCAGAAGGGCAGACCTGGGAGATGTCACAGATGCCTCTTAGCACATTGGCTAACTATTTTTGCAAATTTCTGTTTCTCTTAGCTTTCAAAGTCACTTTTTCTTCTTCTAATTTATAATTTCCACTTAATAACTTTTTAGATGCTCCTATTTTTTGCTAGTTTTAGCCTTTATATTTTTCTTTATTAATCTTATTCATTTGAGCCGTTTACAATTTTCATCTTATTCTTTTTTCCATTTGTAACTAGTTTCTTAACTTCAAATTTTTAAACTCACTTCTTAGCCTTCATTGGTTTTTATATATTTGTAACTTTTCCATTGTAATTTCAATTTTAAACTTTTCTGAAATTTTAGCTACTCATTCTCAGGATTTGCTTATGCAATAGTTGTTTGGCAAAGTGGAAGCAGCAGGGAGCCACTTCCTCAACAGGGTGGGGAGGGGAAAGCTGGACAGGTTCCTTCCACTCTTTGTTCCTGCCTCTCTGGCCCCTCTAAGTTGCTCTCTCCCTTTTCAGGTGTTATATCCTTAACCCAAAGTCCTCTCAGGGACCTTTTCAGGGCCACAGATATCTCCTGGCAGACTACTCCCCTGTATTCTTGGCATGGGTGTGTCTTTCTCTATCACAGCTATCTGATTTAAGGGGAATTTGTTATTTCTTTTGCATTTTCATGACAGGATCTTCTTGTCCAAATGGAGCTCTCCATCTTCCTGAAGGTGAGGATGAGTGAGATGAGGGTAGGGTCTGGGATAGAGGTTGGAAATATCACAACAGGAATACAAAGAGAAGGCATTAATGGTCACGTTGAATATCCAGAAGACGACTTTGCAGAAAGACCTTCTTAAAATCTAGGCTTTGTGTAGGGATTTCTATAGCACAGTAAGAATGTAACCTGGTGGTCTTTGACCCTTTACTTTTCTCCTGAGTGTAAAGAAAACAAATTTTCGTCTATGAATGGTAGGCCATAAAGCCTCCTGTCCTAGCAGAAGGATGCCAAGTAGTATAAGGATAAATCTGAGACCTGTCTAGAAAAATCATGAGAAATAAAATTAAATCAGAGGAGAGAGAGTGGACAGGCATCATGGTTTGGGGTTGAATATGGAGGTGGGAGTCACGATTTTGAAACTTCTAGATAGATATGGTGTTGGCAGAGAATAGGGGTAGTGACATGTGGCCTGCTTCCCCAGGAGTCTGCAAGACTCCAGGCCCAGACTTAGGAAAA
This sequence comes from Myrmecophaga tridactyla, assembly GCA_004026745.1. Taxonomy (NCBI): domain Eukaryota; kingdom Metazoa; phylum Chordata; class Mammalia; order Pilosa; family Myrmecophagidae; genus Myrmecophaga; species Myrmecophaga tridactyla. The sequence goes on along the minus strand of PVIY010034001.1, from coordinate 6,463 downwards.
ATCCCTGAACAGATTATTCCCAGCACGGTGTAGGGCTATGGCAAATGGCAATATTGAAGAGATTGAAGCTTTTCAATATTTTTCAATACAAAGTTTTTCCTGATTGAAGCTTCAGAGGGCGATGTGTGTTGGATAAGATGAGGAGAATTTGGAGAGCAAAGAGGGTGGTTTCATCAGAGTAAACTCGGACAGAATCTTTGGGCAGATGGAGGGCCTGGGATTAACTCTTGGCTCCTTTGGTTTTTGGGTATCTTGATAGGACCTGTCTTCCCTACAAAAGGAATTAGCTGAAAATCTTGTTGGAGAGATTACTGGAGGGGTTAGCCCTGGAATCAAGCACTGCAGGACAGATCAAATGCAGGGTTATGGAAAGTTGAGGTGGGCCAGGTGAGTGGAGAACATTGCTGGGCCCTGAAGATGCCAAGAGAGAGTGGACCAGAGCACATATCAGGTTCAGCAGATGCCACCAGCAGAACAGAAACTGGCAGTGAGGATCCACATAGCAGTAGAATGACACCAAAAACAGAATCAGTGCACCCTGTCTCTGCCCTAACCAGATCATTTAATCCATTTCCTTCCCATATGCTCAAACCAAACCCAAGCTTGGAGGGAGAGAGACAAATATGTGAACATTGCAAAGCAAGAGTGATTGTTCATCGGTTTGCATTATAGAAGTGACTATCTCTCCACCTTTCTTTCTTGCCACCTCCCATCACACTCATTAGTTAAGTGGTAGGACTTAAAAAGGGATCAGATTAATTTAGAGAAATAAAAGGAATCTGTATCTATTTGACTTAAGTCATTTGGATTTAAGTTAAGCTGACTCCAAAATGTATCACATGAGGGGAGTGGAAGGGAGAAAGGAGGTTTCACGTGAGAAGAGACCGTCCTAGTGTTGCTGGACAGACGTGCTCCTAAGCAATGATGAGCTATCCTGGGGGAAAGGTCTATGCAGCTGCTGTAACAGGCCCCACATACAACAGCTTTCTCAAGTTTCATTCATTCATATTACTGTGCCAAATGGGAATTCTCCTGGTATAAAAGTCTCTTTGGTTCTCTTCCCTCATCTTGAAGATTTGGGATGTTGGCCAGCTGAGGTTATCCCTGGAGGGGTTTTAGATCATGGTAAGTATAATCTACCATACTTCTATAATCATACTGGTACTTAGAAATATTCTGGGTCATCAGGGACTACATAGGAAGGGAGCAAATGCCCTTCTGCCCATGGCTCATGAACCAAGAGCCTTGTGACTTTCTGAGAAAACTCCTAGGGCCCAGGGAGGCAGCTGAGGTCTGAGGGGATGAGAGACCTTAAAAGGTAACCTAGTTAAGATTGAAGGCTGCAGGGCAGATTATTCCAGCTTCATGTAGGTTTCTTCCACCAGACCCCTCACTTGATTGACATGAGTGGTTCCACTCAACAGGAGGATTTCTCTCTCAGTGGACCTATTCTACTAGAACATGACTTTGGCTTTCAGAGTTCACTAACAATGTAGTCTGATAAGACAGCCCTCATTTTGCAAGGCAGTGTGGGACCATAAAAACTTGCAAACTGATATTAATAATCAGTGGGAAAAATCACAATTGTTCTGTGACCCTTAAAAATGTTTGTCAAAACAGAGGGTGTGAGGGTAGTTCATTGGTAGAGTTGTTGCCTGCCATCTAGGATACCCGGGTTCGATTCCCAGCCCATGCACTTCCCAAACAAACAAAGAAAGAAACCAACAAAAACCAACAAACAGTTCAACAAATGGTGCTGCAATAATGGGGTACTTACATGGAAAAAAAGAATGAAATGTGACCCTGCCATAGAGCATACAAAAAAAAAAGTTTGTCAAAACATTAAAAGCTCTCTGCAAATTGTGAGTATATAGCAAAATGAAAAAAAAATTTAAAAACTAATGTTTTTAGAACACTGTTATTTAAAATGTTAGAAGCACTGAGACTTGAAATATATTGTTTCTTTGTGAAAAACAACTTATCAAAAATAGTTTGAACAGTTCTTGCCTTCCTCTTGTCATATAAGTATGGCAGAAGCATCTTTCAATACCTCATTATATATATATATATATATATATATATATATATATATATATATATTTAACTTTTTTATTGTATAGTATAACATATATACAAAGCAAAGAAATAAAAAAGCATTAGTTTTCAAAGCACTCTTCAACAAGTAGTTACAGGACAGATCCCAGAGTTTATCATATGATCCTCTCATATATTTCTTTCTAGCTGCACCAAAATATAGGAGGCTAGAGGGCTTAAATATTTTTTTATCATCACAATCAACTTTTTTTGTGAAAAATAACATATATGCAAAAAAAGCTATAAATTTCAAAGCACAACACCACAATTAGTTGTGTATAGCTCCACCATCACCTTTGATCTTTCCATTCCTCTCTTTAGGGGTGTTTGGGCTATGGCAATTCTAAATTTTTCATGTTGGAAGGATCTGTCACTAATACAAGGTAGGCAGATGGAGCTATCTGATGTTCTGAAGAGGCTGGGCTAGGTTTCAGGACTTATCTGAACCAGGGACCCATCTGGAGGTGTAGGTTTCTGAAAAGTTACTCTAGTGCATGGAACTCTTGTGGAATCTTATAAATTGTGCTAGGTGTTCTTTAGGATTGGCTGGGATGGTCCTGACTGGGGGTTGGTGGGTTATGATAGGTAGCAAAGTCTAACTGAAGCTTGCACAAGAGTAACCTCCAGAGTGGCTTCTAGACTCTATTTAAGCTCTCTCTGCCACTGATATTTTAACAATTACATTTCTTCTCTCCCTTTTGGTCAGGATGGAATTGTTGATCCCATGGTGGCAGGTCTGGATTCATCTCCAATGGGAGTCATCTCCAATGTCACTAGGGAAACTTTAACCCCTGGATGTCATGTTCCACATAGTGGGGAGGGCAAAGATTTCATTTGCAGAGTTGGGCTTAGAGAGACTGAGGCCACATCTGAGCAACAACAGAGGTCCTCTAGAAGTAATTCTTAGGCATGCCTATAGGTACTCTAAACTTCTCCACTACCTACATAAGCTTCACAAGAGTAAGCCTCATGATTGAGGGCATGGCCTATTGATTTGGGTATCCTTAAAGTTTAACACCGTATCAGGGGATTCCCTGATGGTAAGGTTTAAAAGTTCCATAGTCTTTTTCCCCTCCCTCAGGAGACTTTGCCAATAGTTTTTGATTATCTGCTTAATATACTCTAGGATATATCCAGGCAATACAATAATCTATTCAGGATTAAAGACCTCTTTCTTGTTTTGTGCTCTCTGTGTTTTTTTCAATTGTTCAAATGAGGTGTGCAGACAGGTTGAATTACATTATGCAATACAGAAAATTTCAGTTCCAGACCAAATAAACCTTTCTTCCATTGGTCTCAAAGCATATGTGTGGTTCTAAAATACAGACACTGTCTTCCTTTCCCCTATGTTCTGAATTACTTTATCCCCAACCTGTTTGGTTTCATTCTTATCTCTAAATATTGGGTTATAGATATAAAACAACTTCTCAAAATCCAGAAATAATAATCACCCCTCTGGACTTAATGTGTCTGCTCCAAAAGCTTACAGTCTAGGCCCCTGTTTTCTTATAAGCATTTTCTCATGGTGACCATACCATTCTTCTTTTGTTTCTGATTTATTTTGTCTCACCAAATGTCTCATATGTTCATTCACATCATTGTATGCCTCATGACATTGTTCGTTTTGGCTCCAGCACAGCCTTTGTTCATAAGTATACACCATCGTTCGCTAATCTACTTCTACTTCAGTGCATTCTTCAGCCACCTGCATTCATTGGGCATCATGTAGAGGGCCCAAAGTCCACAGTCTATCAGCGTTCTCAATTTTAGATATTTCCATTATTCTCAAGAGACAGAAAACCAGTAAACATACCCTCACTGAATAGGAGATCTAAACCTCCTCTTAACTCTTGTCTCTACCTCCATTATTTACCTGTGCTATTGCTATGGTAGTGCTGATGGTTCCCTTTTGAACATAGCTGACAGGATGCAATAGCAGTTTTCCCCCTGTACCCTGGACTTAAACACACTTAATACAGGAATTATATCTTTGAAGTAATTCTTACAAGAACTCATTCATATTTCTAGTGTGAGTCAGTGGGACACGTAGGTCTGTACAAACCCTTTCAATCTTGTTCATCTTCAATATGATAATATTACTTCTAGACTCACTAGAGAATCATCTTCACTCCTATCTATTCCCTTACATTGAAGTTCAACTTCAGTAGCTAACGGTTCACCCATCTCTAGCTTCTGTGTATCTCTAAGGCCCCTGTATTCTGTATTATAAATCTCTGATTACACCTTTATGCTGGTCATAAAAGTGGGATCATACAGTATCTGTCCTTTTGTATCTGGCTAATTTTGCTCAGCATTATGTCATCAAAGCTCATCCATCTTGTGATGTGCTTCAGGACATCATTTTGTTTTACTGCTGCATAATATTCCATTGTATGTATATACAATGTTTTGTTGAACCACTCATCTGTTGATAAGCATTTGGTTTGTTTCTGTCTTTTGGTGATTGTGAATAATGCTGCTATGAACCTTGGTATGCAAATGTCTGTTTGTGTCGTTACTTTTGGCTCTTTTAGGTATATACCAAGTAGTGCTATTGCTCAGTCATAAGACAGCTCAATAGTTTCCTAAGGAATTGCCAAACAGTCTTCCATAGTGGCTGCACCATTTTACATTCCCACCAGCAGTGCCCAAGTGTCCCAATTTCTCCACATCCCCTCCAACATTTATGTTTCCTGATTGTTGAATAGCAGCCATTCTTAGAGGTGTGAGGTGCTATCTCACTGTGGTCCTAATTTGCATTTCCCTTATAACCAGTGAAATGAGCATCTCTTCATGTTCTTTTGAGCCATCTGTACTTGCTCTTCAGAAGAATGCATATTCATATCTTTAGCCCATTTTATAATTCGGTTGTTTGTTCTTTTGTTATTGAGTTGTATGATTTCTTTGTATATACAAGAAATCAAACCTTTGTCTGATATGTGACTTCTAATTATTTTTTACCATTGAGTTGGTGCCCTCTTCACCTTTTTGACACAGTCTTTTGAGGTGCAGAAGCATTTGAGTTTGTGGAGTTCCCATTTATCTATTTTTTCTTTTGTTGCTTGTGCTTTGTGAGTAAAGTTTAGGAAGCTATTACTAGGTCTTGAAGATGTTTCCCTATATTTTCTTCTAGAAGCTTTATGGTGCTAGTTCTTATATTTAGTTGTTTGGTCCACTTTGAGTTGGCTTTTGCATAGAGTGTAAGATAGGGATCTTCTTTCATTCTCTTGGCTATTGATATCCAATTCTTCCATGCCCAATTATTGAAAAGACCGTTTAGTTCCATTTCAGAGAATTTGGAGGCCTTGTCAAAAATCAGTGACCTTAGATTTGGTGGTCTATTTCTGCAATTTTGGTTGATTCCATTGGTTAATGCTTCTGTCTTTATGCCAGAACCATGCTTTTTTGAACACTGTGGGTTTATAATATGCTTTAAAATTGGGGAGTGTTAATCCTTCCACATCATTCGTCTTATTTAGGATGCTTTTAGCTGTTCGGGGTCTCTTTCCCTTCCAGATGAATTTGGTAGTTAGTTTTTCCAAATCTTCACTGTACATTGTTGCAATTTTGATTGGCACCGTGTTGAATCTGATCAATTTGGGGATAACTAACTGACATCTAACTATAATTAGCCTTCCTATCCATGAGTAGGGAATGTCTTCCCACCTATTTAGATCTCCTTTGATTTCTTTTAGCAATGCTATGAAATTTCCCGTGTACAAATCCTTTACATCCCTAGTTAAGTTCATTCCCAAGTACTTGATTCTTTTAGTTACTATTTTGAATGGATTTTTTTTCCTTAACTAACTCCTCAGCTAGCTCATTGCTTTTGTATAGAAATGTACCAATTTTTGCACATTAATTTTACATCCCACCAACTTGCTGAATTTGTTTATTAGCTCAAGTAACCTTGCTGTAGATTTCTCAGGATCTTCCAAGTATAGTATCATATCATCGGCAAATAATGAGAGTTTTACTTCTTCCTTTCCAATCTGGATGCCTTCTATTTCTTTGTCCTGCCTTATTGCTCTAGCTAGAACTTCTAGCACAATGTTGAATAATAGTGGTGGCAGCCGGCATCCTTACCTTGTACCTAATTCTATGGGGAAAGTTTTCAGTCTTTCTCCATTGAGTACGATGCTGACTATCAGTTTTTCATATATTCCCTTCATCATATTGAGGTATTTACCTTTGATTCCTATCTTTTGGAGTGTTTTTATCAGAAAAGGATGCTGAATTTTGTCAAATGCTTTTTCAGCATCAATCAAGATGATCGTGTGATTTTTCCCTTTGGATTTGTTAATGTGCTGTATTACATTAATTGATTTTCTTGTGTTGAACCATCCTTGCATTCCTGGTATAAACCCCA
>PVIY010034000.1:0-27386 GCA_004026745.1 Myrmecophaga tridactyla | reverse complement strand
TAGCTAGTTGATTGAACACCTTAAGTACATAGAACTTTGTATAGGACATGAGATTTTGTTGGTTTGTCCAGGTGATGCCCTGATGAATCCCAGAGTGATTTGATCAGTTAGTAGAAAAGTATTTGCAAAGTCCCCTTTGGGGAATGATGAGAACAGGGTAAAACTCAACTTCCCCAAGTTGAATTCTTGATATTCTCACAAGAAGTGTGGACAACCAAAGCTATAGGCTGAGCCCCCAGTCTTGGGGTTTGTTCATATGAAACTTAACCCCACAGGGGATAGGTCAAGCCTACTTAAAATTAAGCCTAAGAGTCACCCCCAAGAGAACCTCTTTTGTTGCTCAGATGTGGCCTCTCTCTGCAGCCAACACAGCAAGCAGACTCACCACCCTCCCCCTGTCTACGTGGGACATGACTACCAGGGGTGTGGATCTTCCTGGCAACGTGGGACAGAAATCCTAGAATGAGCTGAGACCCAGCATCAAGGGATTGAGAAAACCTTCTCAACCAAAAGGGGGAAGAGTGAAATGAGACAAAGTGTCAATAGCTGAGAGATTCCAAACAGAGTCTAGAGGTTATCCTGGAGGTTATTCTTATGCATTAAGTAGATATCACCTTGTTATCCAAGATGTAATGGAGAGGCTGGAGGGAACTGCCTGAAAATGTAGAGCTGTGTTCCAGTAGCCATGTTTCTTGATGATGATTGTATAATGATAAATTTTTCACAATGTGACTGTGTGATTGTGAAAACCTTGTGTCTGATGCTCCTTTTATTTACCTTGTCAACGGATGAGAGGAACATATGGAATAAAAATAAATAATAGGGGGAACAAATGTTAAAATTGATTTAGTTTGAAATGCTAGTGATCAATGAAAGGGATCAGTAAGGGCTATGGCATGTAAAATTTTTTTGTTTGTTTGTTATATTTTTCTGTTGTCTTTTTATTTCTTTTTCTGAATTGATGCTAATGTTCTGGGAAATGATCATGATGATGAATATGCAACTATGTGATGATATTGTGAATTGCTGAGTGTATGTGTTGGGAATGTTTCTGTTTCTTGTAATTTTTTTTAATTAATAGAAAATTTTTTTTTTAATTTTAAATGAAAAAAAAAATTCTAATGACGTGTGCCCTGCAGGTTTTCAGAACCATTTGGCAACTTTGACCCCTGTCTTCCTTCCAACTTCCCCCTATGGAAATGGGAACATTTATCCTATGACTGTCCCTCCTTTGTATATTGGAAGCAGAAACTTGTTCTAAGTGTCACAGGTCCATGGACAGAGGAGAATTTTGCCTTAGGATAGACCATACCTGTAACTGATTTTGATAAGACTTTGTACTTAATACTGTTACTGAAATGATTTAAGGCTTTTGTGATATTGTGATGAAATGTATGTATTTGCATATGGAAAGAACATGTCTTTTGGGGGTCCAGAGGGTGGGGTGTTATGTACCCCAGAAAAGGCCTTGTTCTTTTAATTCATTCTTGTGGGTGCAGACCTACCATGGGGGACCCTTTGGTTAGGTTGTTTCAATTGAGATTTGACCCTCCCAATGCAAGGTGGGTCTTAATCCTTTACTGGAGTCCTTTATAACAGGATAAAAGGCAGAAAAACTGAAAGCTTGGAGAGAGAGAAGTATCTAGAGAAGCAGGAAGGACCCACAGGAGCTGAGAGAGAAATCCACTGAAACCATGGGCTAAATGCAATAAATTCTGGAAGCTAAGGATCAGCAAATGCAGTCATGTACCTTCCCATGTGACAGAGGAAACCTGGATGTCATCGACCTTTCTTCAGAGAATGTATCCTCTATTGATGCTTTAATTTGGACATTTCCATGACCTTAGAACTGTAAATTTATAAACTAATAAATCCCCAGTGTAGAAGCTAAAAAAAAGAAACAGTGGGTGAAACTCATGGCACCCTTGCTGGCTCCCATCCCATCCCCTCCGCAGCATGGTGTGGCGCCAGCCTGTGTTCTCATTGTAGGTTCTGGCCCTGTTTGGAAGGGGTAGTGTAACCCTGTGCACATGCTGCAGTGTGTGTGTGTGTGTGTCGGAGCCAGTCTTTCCAGTGTCAGTCTGAGACACTGAACTAAAAATCTCATCTTTGACTTGCCCTCCCAAAACTTCACCCGCAGGCAGTTTCCTGACAGCTAAAGAAATGTAAGAAACAATGAAATTGAAGAAACCAGGCAAAGAATTGACTGCTTTAAGACACACAGTGGAGCACCTGGGAGGGGGTGAATGTGTATTTCATAGGGAGTAGAGGTGACATTCAAATTCCTATAAATGGGGGGAATTTCTAAGGCTGAAAATAAGAAGCAGCCCAGGACAAAGTGCAGGCTCAAAACAAAAAACAAAAAAACAGAGAGGACTTTGCACTTCACATTTGCCTCAGGCTAATCTTCATGATGGGAGGGCCAACCTTTGAAGAACACAAGCCAATTTTCGATGATGGTTAATGGTGTTGTTTGCATTGCTTTCTTTGTTTTTCAGCTCCTGGTAGTCAAGAAAATCTCTATCATATCACTAACTGGATACAAATTTAATGTACATATACCTCAGTGACTACATAAAGAGTGGCACTTTAAAACATTAAAATGTACAGTGTTCAGTAAAAGGTTTTGATAGAAAGAAATAGTAGATTACGACCCACCCAAAAGAACAAGATAAAAATCTAGAAACTATCAAGGAAGGCCAGACTTTGGAATACTGGATAAAGACTTTAAAAAAAAATGATCTTCATATTGTCTATATTTTAGAACCACACCTACTCTTTGAGACCAAGGGAAGAAAGGTTTATTTTTTCTGGAACCTAAATTTTCTGTAGCACATAATCTAACTCAATCTGTTTGGATAGCTCATTTGAACAACTGAAACACAGGGAGCCCAGAATAAGAATGAGGGCCTTCAATCCTGTATAGCTTAAGGTAATACCTGCATACATCCTAGAATATATTAAGCCAATAATCAAAAAGTATTGGCAAAGTCCCTTGAAGGTTGGGAGAAAAAATATGGAACTATTAAAGTTTACCATCAGGGAATCCCCTGATACTGTGTCAAACATCAGGGACACCCAAATCAATAGGCCAAGCCCTTGATCTTGAGACTTATTCTTATGAAGCTCATGTAGGTAGCAGAGAAGCGTAGTCCACCAATAGGTATGTCTAAGAGTTACATCTGGAAAACCTCTTTTGTTACTCAAATGTGGCCTCACTCTCTCTAAACCCAACTCTGTAAGTGAAATCACTGCCCTCTGCCCTATGTGAGACATGACATCCAAGGATGAAAATCTCCCTGGCAGTATAGGAGATGACTCCCAGGGATGAGTTTGGCCCTGTCATCATGGGATCATCAATTCCATCCTGACCAAAAGGGGGAAAAGAAGTGTAACTAATAAAGTACCAGTGGCTGACAGAGTTCAAATAGAGTTGAGAGGTTACTCTGGAGGTCACTCTTATACAAGCTTCAGTTAGACACTCTTACCTATCGTAACTTGCCATCCCCCAACCAAAATCATTCTAGCCAATTCTGAAGAACACCAAGGGCAATAGATAAGATTCTACAATGGTCCCATTCACTAGGGTAACTTTCCAGAAATCTACAACCTCCAGATATATCCCTGGTTCAGATATGTCCTGGAACTTAGAGGGCCCAGCCTCTCTAGAACATCAGCTACTTCCATCTCCCTACCCTATATTATTTGCAGTCCCTTCCAACATGAAAAAGTAAGAATGGCCATAGCCTAAATATCCCTAAAGAGTGAGACAGAAAGATCAAAGATGATGGTGGAGTTATACAGAGAAGGTAGGGTTTAACAAACGAATATGATTGCTGAATCATTGAATTGATATTTCTTCTAGTCTCCAGTATCTTAGAGCAGCTAGAAGGAAAAACCTAAAATTGTGGAATTGTAACCCATACCAACTCTGAAATCTGTTCTACAACTAATTGTTGTGCTGTGCTTTGAAATTTATTTCTTTTTTTTTTGTATATATGTTATTTTTCACAAAAAAGAAAAAAAAGTCAATTATGATAATAAAAAAATATTTATTCCTTCTAGCCTCCTATATTCTGGAGCACCTAGAAGGAAAAATCTGAGATTTTTCTGTCCTGTAACTACTTGTTGAAGACTACTTTGAAAACTGTTGCCTTTTTATTTCTTTGCTTTGTATATATGTTATATTATACAATAACTTTTTTTTAAATGATCTTCAATATGCACAATAAGGTAAAGAAAAACAGAAAAAGAATTAAAGGATATCAGGAAAATGATGAATAAGTAATGTGAGAATCTCAATAAAGAGACAGAAAATTTTAAAAGGAACCAAAAACATATCTTGGAGTTGAAAACCACAATAACTGAAATTAAATATTCCTTAGAGGGTTTCAACAGCAGATAGGAACTAGCAGAAGAAAGAATCATGAACTCAAAGATATAACCATTGAAATGATTCAAGCTGAGGAGCAGAAAAAAAAGTGAGTGAAAATAAGTGAAGAAAATCTAAGAGACCTGTGGGACACCATCAAGTATACTAATACATGCATTATGAGAGTCCAAGAAGGATAAGAAAGTGAGAATGGAGCAAAAAAATATATTCAAATAATGACAGAAAACTTCCCAAATTTAATGAAAGAGGGTAAGATTGAGATATTTCTAGATAAACAAAAGCTGTTGGAATTTGTCACCACTAGACCTCCCCTACAAGGAATGGTAAAAGGAGTTTTTCAGACTGGAAGAAATGGACAGTAGATGGTGGACTGAAGCACCATAAAGGAATTAGGACCTCCAGTAAAAGTAACCAAAAGGGTAATGATAAATGCCAGCATTATTGTATTGTATTTTTTTATATGTAACTCCATTTTTTACTTTGTACAGGTTCTCAAATGCACAAGCATGAACAGTAATGATAAATCTATATTTCTGGGTATATAATGTATAAAAATATAATTTGTCACAAGTATAGCAAAAGCTGGGGGAACAGAAGGTATAGGGACAGTATATGAATATGCTATCGAAGTTAAGTTGTTATTAAGTCAAATATGATTGGTATAGATTTAGGATGTTCAATTCAAGTCCCATGGTAACCACAAAGAAAATATCTGAACAATTCATGCAGAAATAAGTGAGTAGGGACTCAAAATGGCATACTACAAAAAAATCAAATAAATATGAAAGTGACATTAAAGGAAGATTCAAGGGACAAAGAAAGGATGACTTACCAAGATCGAATAACAAATTTGCAGAAGAAGGTTCTTCATCACCAATAATTACTTTACATGTAAATGATTAAACTTTCCTGTCAGAAGGCAGAAATGGTCAAAAGGATTAAAAAGCATGACCCAACTATATATTATTTATGAGACTTACCTTAAATTGAAAGATATAAGTAGGTTAAAAGTGAAAGGATGGTAAAAAGTATACCATGCAAATAATATCTAAAAGAGAGCGAGATAGCTATGCTAATATCAGCTGAAATAGACTTTAAGTCAAAAACTGTTACAAGGGGCAAAGAAGCAATATATACTGATAAAAAGGTCAATTCAAGAAGACATTGCAATTATAAATATATATGCACTTAGCAGAGCGCCAAATGTATGAAGCAAGCGTTCAGACTGAAGGGAGTTACAGAGAGTTCTACATTAATAGTAGGAGACATCAATACACTGTTTTCAATAATGGATAGAACATCTAGGCAGAAAATCAATAAGGAAATAGACATATATAGACATATGTAGAACATATATAGAAAACTTCACCCAACAGCAGCATAATTTAATCTCTAGAGCATATGAGTCATTCTCCAGGATAGACTATATGTTAGGTCACAAAACAAGTCTCATTAAATTTAAAAATATTGAAATCATACAATGTATCTTCCCTGACCACAATGGAATGAAGCTTGAAATCAATAACAGAGGGAGAAGTGGAAAATTCACAAATATGTGGAAATTAAATAATGTAATCTTAAGTAACAAATGAACTAAAGGACAAATCACAAGGGAAATTAAAAAAAATAGCTTAAGGCAAATGAAAATGAAAACACAACATATCAAAATTTATGGAATGTGGAAAAGACAGTGCTGAGAGGGAAATTTATAGTCTTAAATGCTTATATTTAAAAAAAGAAGAAAGATCTTAAATAGGAGACCTAATCTCACACCTGGGAGGATGTAAAAGAAGAGCAAACTAAACCCAAAGTGAGCAGAAGGAAGGAAATAACAAAGATTAGATCAAAGAAATAAGAGAATTTAAAAAGCAAAAGAGAGAATAAATAAAACCAAAAGTTGGTGCTGTGGAAAGATTGATAAAATTGACAAACCCTTAGCTAGGCTGACAAATAAAAAGAGAAAATGCAAATAACTAAAATAAAAAATGAAAGGGGGGATATTATTACTGACGCCGCAGACATAAAAAGGAGCACAAATGAATACTATGAACAACTATTTGCCAACAAATTTGATAACATAGATGAAATGACCAAATTTTTAGAAACACATAAGCTACCTCCACTAACCCAAGAAGTAATGGCTCTCAACAGACAAATAATAAGTTTAAAAAAAAAAATCAGTCAATAAAAACCTTCCAACAAAAAAGCCCAGGACTACATGGCTTCACTGGGGAATTTTATCAAGCATTTCAAGAAGAATTAATACCAATCCTGCTCAAACACTCCCAAAATTTGAAGATGAGGGAGCACTCCCTAACTTATTCTATAAGGTCAATAGCACCCTAAACCTACAGCCGGAAAAAGATACCACAACCAGCTACTAGCAAACTGAATCCAACAACATACTGAAAGAATCATAAACCATGATCAAGTGGGATTTATCCCAGGTATGCAAAGTGGTTCAGCATAAGAAAATCAATTAATGTAATATACAGTGTTAATTAATAGAACAAAGGGGAGAAAAAAAGATCATCTCAATTAACACAGAAAAGGCATTTGAAAAACCCAGTACCACTACTTGATAGATACATTTAGAAAATTAGAAATGGAAGGAACATGCCTCAACATTACAAAGGGAATATATGAAAAACTCACTGTTAACATTATACTCTATTGTGAAAGACTAAAAGCTTTTCCCTCTAAATCAGAACAAGACTAAGAGAATGCCCACTGGTACCACTGTTACTTAACATTGTATTGGGAGTTTATCTACAGCAATTAGGCAAGAGAAAGAAACAAAAGGCATCCAAATTGGAAAAGAAGTTGTAAAACTTTCCCTATTTGCAGATGAGATGAATCTACATACAGAAAATCCTGAAAAATCCACCATGAGCTGCTAGACCTAATAAACGAATTCAACAATATGGCAGCCTATGATATCAACATGCAAAAGTAGTGATAGTAATGAGCAATCTGAAGAGGAAACTTTTTTGGATTCCATTTTAAATAGCAACCAAAAGCATCAAATATCTAAGAATAAATTTAACCAAGTATATAAAGGACTTATACAAGGAAAACTACAAAATATCACTAAAAGAAATCAAAGACGATCTAAAGAAATGGAGGGATATTCTGTGTTCATGGATTGGAAGACTAAATATTGTTAATATGCCAATTTAACCCAAAGTGACATACAGATTCAGTGCAATCCCAATCCAAATTCCAAAAGCCTTCTTTACAGAAATGGAAAGGCTAATCATCAAAATTAATGGAAGGGTAATAGGCCCCAAATAGGCAAAACCACCTTGAAAGGGAAAACTGAGATTGGAGGACTCACACTTCCCTTAAACTTATTACAAGGCCACAGTGGTCAAAACAGCACAGTATTGGCACAAGGACAGGGATGAGGAGCAATGGAATAAAATTAAGAGTTCAGAATTCAACCCTCACATCTCTAGCCAATTGTCTTTTTAAAAATATTTTTATTGACAAATCTTCACACACAAACAGTCCATGGTTCATGATAACATCACATAGTTGTGTATTCATCACCATGATCATTTTTAGAACATTTGCACCACTCCAGAAAAATAAATAAAAAAAAGAAAAAACTCATACATCCAGTACCCCTTACCCCTCCTTCTCATTGACCACTAGTATTTTAATCCACCCAATTTATTTTACCCCTTATCCCCCCATTATTTATTTATTTTTTATCCTTATGTTTTTACTCATCTGCCCATACCCTGGATAAAAGGAGCATCAAACACAAGGTTTTCACAATCACACCGTCACATTGTAAAATCTATATCATTACACAATCATCTTGAATAATCAAGGTTAATGGAATACAGCTCAACAGTTTCAGGTACTCCCCTCCAGCCACTCCAATACACCACAAGCTAAAAAGGGATATCTATATAATGCATAAGAATAACCTACAGGATAATCTCTCGACTCTGTTGAAATCTCTCAGCTACTGAAACTTTATTTTGTCTCATTTCTCTCTTCCTCCTTTTGGTCAAGAAGGCTTTCTCAATCCCATGATACCAGGTCCCAGTGAATCCCTAGGAATCATGTCCCACGTAGGGGGTGGAGGGCAGTGAGTTCACCTGCCAAGTTGGCTTAGAGAGAGATGGCCAACTGATTTTTGACAAGGGTGCCAAGTCCACCCAATTAGGAAAGAATAGTCTCTTCAACAAATGGTGCTGGGCAATTTGGACATCCGTAAGCAAAAGAATGAAGGAGGACCCCTACCTCCAATACATCAAAGACCTAATTATAGGAACCCAGAATACAAAACTCCTAGAAGAAAACATAAGAAAGCATCTCAGGACCTTGTGCAAGGCCATGATTTCTTAGAGTTTACACCAAGGGCACAACCAACAACAGCAAACATAGATAAATTATACTTCACCAAATTTAAAGCTTTGTGCATCAAAGGACTTTATCATGAAAGTATCATGACAACCTACATAATGTGAGAACATAGTTGTAAACCGCATAAGTGATAAGGGTTTAATATCCAGCATATATAAAGAAATCCTACAACTCAACAACAAAAAAGACAAACCAATTAAAATATGGGCAAAAGATTTGAAGATGTATAAATAGTCAATAATCAAATGAAAAGATACTCACCATCATTAGCCCTTAGGTAAATGCAAATCAATACCACAGTGAGATACCATTTTACACCCAATAAAATGGGTCCTATTAAAAAAATGGAACATAAAAATGTGGAGAGGATGTGAAGAAATAGGAACACTCTTTCATTGTTGGTGTGAATTTAAAATGATACAGCCACTGTGGAAGACAGTCTTCAGAAATGTAATATAATACATATACATATATGTAATATAATATAATTACCATATAACCCTGCATTCCCATTTCCAGACACATATATGAAAAGTTTCATGGGTTTTTGTTTTGTTTTGTTTTGTTTCTGGTTTATTTTTTTTGCATGGGCAGACTCCGGGAATTGAACCCGGGTCTCCGTCATGGCATATGAGAATCCTGCCACTGAGCCACCATTGCACCACTCACACATGAAAAATCAAAAGCAGAGAATTGAACAGATATTTTCACACAGGTGTTCATAGCAGCATTATTCACAATTGCCAAAAGATGGGAACAACCCAAGTAACCAAGGAATGGGTAAACAAAATGTGATATATACATACAGCAGAATATCATTCAGCTATATAAAGGAATGAAATTCATGACATGACATCATGCATGAACCTTGAAGACAACATGTTGAGTGAAATAAATCAAACACAAAAAGACAAATATTGTATGATCTCACTGATATGAAATAACTACAATAAGCAAATTCACAGAGTCAGAAACTAGAATACAGAATACCAGGGGTTGGCATGGGGGTAAGAATGAGGCATTAGCACTTAATTGGAACAGAACTTCTGCTTGGGGAAATGGAAAAGTTTTGGTAATGGATGGTGGTGATGGTAGCACAACATTGGGAATGTAATTAACACTGCTAAATCATATATTTATATATTTGAATGTGGTTAAAAAGTATATATATATATATATAATTGAATAACATTAAAAAAACATAGGACTGTACAACACAAATAGTGAATCCTAATGTAAAGTTCGGACTATAGTCAATAGTATGATCATAATATTGTTTTGTCAGTTGGAGAAAAGGTACCACACTAATGCACCTGTAGGTCAGAAGTCTGGATGGGCTTGACTCGGTTCTCAGTTCAGGGTCTCACCACACTGAAATCTTGGTATTGGCCAGGCTGTGTTCTCGTGTGGAGCCTCAATTGGGGACGGATCTATTTCCAGGACTATTCAGGCGGTTAGCAGTGTTCAGTTCTTTGCAGTTGTAGGACTGGGATCCCCATTCCCTTGCTGGCTATGAGTCGGGGCTCACCCTCAGCTCTTGGAGGCTCTGCTCTGGTCCTTGCACGTGGTCCCATCCATCTTCAAAGTTTTAGCACATCAAATCCTTCTCATGTTTCATATCTCTCTGACTTCCCCTCCTGCTGGTAGCCAGAGAAAACTCTCAGCTTTAAAAGGTTATAGAGAAGGTATGAGAGTATTAGACCCTGGTAGGTCCCAAAAAGCAGTGTAGGAACTGCCCCCTTCTGGCCAGGCAGAGCTCTTAAGAGCAGAATAACTGGTTGTGCAGCAAATCTAGGCAGTTTGGAAAGTTGCCACGTTTAAGAAATGTCTGAATCCCAACATGGCACAGAACCAGCAACGTTCTATCTGTGCCCTAAAGTGTGCTGTGGAAATAACAGAGCACCACCAGAACTGTAGGAACATGTAGCAGAGAATAGGGGACCTCACCATGGCAACCTGCAGAGATCAGGGACAGAGGCCCAGGTGGGATGCTGGGCGTTCCAGGAGGTAGCGCTGTGTGCAGATGTTATTAAGGGCAGAAGCTTCCCATCCTCCGGCTTCTTGGTATGATGGGAGCTTCTTGGATCTTAGCAACAACAACCTCAGGGAAACAGAAGTATGAGTTTCCATCGTCCTAATAGAATGAGATCTTGAAATAGAAACAGAGCTGGATTGTAGACAAATGGAATAAGCCACATTGTTTGCACACCTTGAATTTTTAAAGTGAAAATACAATGTATTTCACATTCAAACTTCATTAGGAAGTGTGCAATATGGTAATTTTCCTGGGTTAACCCTACTTATGATATGATTGCTTGCTGGGACTTAGTAACAGTGTCCAGTGCAAGCTTAGCACTAATTAAATGCTTTATTGAATAAATACAATACCAAACAAAACACCTGCAAATGCTTTCTAAAAAAAAATCAATTTTAAATGCCTTTCTAAATCCACGCTAATGACAAGTACAATAAAGGCAGATATGCTAGTTTAACACAATCGGCTGATTTTACACAACACTTACTTTTAGCCTACAATATTATTAAATGATCAAGAACAACCATTTCTATAGGACTAGGAAATAAATTTCTAGGAAAGAAAGATTTTATAGATCCCATCTTCTATACCCAACTCCATCATCTAATTCTAGAGAGCATAAAGCCGATGACTTTCCTCACAAGAGCTCACCACTAAAGTCGCTTTGCTATTAATGTCTGTATTTCTGATCCATTTTGAGCATTCAGACAAGATTCTAATATTCCCAAAGAAAGAAACGCTGCATGTTGTAATTCAGCAACAGCAAGTGCTACATTCAAAACTATCACATCTCAGGCACTAAATAAGGTCAGCCATATTCATTGGCATGTCTTCCACTGTAGTATTGTAGAAAGTCTCAATGTCCCCCAAGAATCTTCTTGTCTTCTTCAGTAACAAGTTAACAGCCACACCTTTCCTCCCAAATTGACACTCTCTGCCAATTCGACTGGCTGTTTATTCAAACAGTGTACTATTCACTTATGATTCCACATCCTAAATGATGTCAATGCCACTTCTGAAGACCACTTGTCACCAGCTGTGGCTATCAATGCCTGTGAATATAATTTTCACGATTGGTAGGTAAGTCATAGCTTATCACCAAAGACACCTGTTATATCAGTTCCATGAGCCAACAAGTCAGCCGAGATCAGGACATGGCTTGACCCTGGTTGACATTTCCTTATGATAACATCATCTCTTTCCTGTTAATGCATGTCACCATACAGTGCCAAAACTGTGAAGTCAGTGGCTTGCATTTTTTCAGTAAACCATGCCACCTTGCACCTTGTATTGAGATAGATAACACCCATGTAATGATCAGTTTCTCATACAAGTTATGAAGTGTATCCAACTTCCATTCCTACACCATAGCAAAGAAAAATTGATAGTTATTAATCTTAGTTCACAAATTGCATTTGTTAAAAATTCATTCTATTAAGTCTGACTAAAGACATATTGCAGCAAACCTTAAGACAAAGGACACTGGACATAAGAAAGAGGTCTATCCCAGTCTTCACAATCTAAGAGTAGTGACTTTTGTTTGCACATCTTGAATCTTGAGCACTGCATCACTGGGAGGAGTTAGGCTGGGTCCTGAAGGCTGGGAGAGCCGTGAAGCACTCATTCCAACAATATTGGCATTGAGAGGAAAGGTACTTCACCCACATTCACTCCACAATGATTTGAGTACTTACTTCATGCCAGGAACAATTTAGGCATTGAATATAGAGCAAGGAACCAACCAGACATGGGATTACATCTAAATGGGGAGAGAAAGACACTAAAGATCAACAAGTAAAATACATAGATGTTAGATTGTAGGAAGTGCTAAAGAGGAAAATAAAACCCGGGGGCTATGTCATCAAAAAGTGGATGTACAATTTCAGATAGATGGCCTTCTTAGGCCTCACTGAGAATGGGTCATTTCAATATAGACATACAAGAAGTGAGGGAGAGACCCACAGAAAGAGGTAGGAGGAGGGTCTTGCAAGAAGAGGAAGCAGCAAGAGGAAAGGTTCTGAGATGGATGCACACCTGACCATGATGGTCACTTTTATGTGTCATCCTGGTGTCCAGCTATTTGATCAAACACTGGCCCAGATGTTGCCATGGAGATATTCTGTGGATGTGATTAACATCTACAATCAGTTGACTCCAAAGAAAGGACATCACCCTCCATTATGTGGATGGGGCTCATCCCATCAGTTGTGGACCTTGAGAGCAAGGAACAGAGGTTTCCAAAAGAGAAGAAGAAAGTCTGCCTCAATACTACACCATCTACTCCCCTTTGAGCTTCAAACATGCTGACTTTACCTACAGATTTTGGACTCAAGACTTCAACATCAGCTCCTTTTGGAATTTCTAGCATGCTGGCTTCTCCTATGGATTTCAGACTCAGGACTGCAAAATCACACTTTCCTGAATTTTAGGACTTATGGCCTGCCCTAGAAAGCTCATACTTGCCAGACCCCAATAAATAAATCGCCTATGCATACTCTGTTTCTCTAGAGAATGCTGGTTGATACATATTTTGGTACCAGGAGTGAGTACGTGTTAATTTGCTCAAGGAATGCCACCACCTCTGGAACTCTGACATTCGGGGAACAGTAGGAAACTAGAATGTCTACCGCAGGATGAATATCAGCAATAATTATAGATGATGTGCTCTGAGAAGCACCAGGAACCCAGGTCATGGGGTCCTTGCAGGTCACTGGCAAGACTTTTGCATTTACTCTGAGTGATATGGGGAACTCCTGAGGGATATTGATGTTTGGGAATTAAATGGTACAATTGGGAGAAAACAAGAAGGATTAGGGGAATATAGGCTTCAGTAGTTAAGTAGTTACAATTTTAGAAGAGTTGAAGGAAGCATTTAAGAATGTTCCTAAGACAACTATCTCAGTGTTTTGTGATATTCCAACCAATTCCCCTTACAAGATCATGGATGACATAGAAAATCATTGGATGTCAGTGCATATACAGGCTAACCCCCCCCCCCCCCCCCCCCCCCCCCCCCCCCCCCCCCCCCCCCCCCCCCCCCCCCCCCCCGCTGACCTTCAGCAGATCCACAGGCCAGTCATTTGTCCTTTTAGACTCAATTGTAGCCTTGTGGGGTACCACTCTCACAGAATATGGAAGGTGGTACAGGTTTCCACTTCTCTCCATTAAATTCCTTCCAGGGAAAGGCAGCAACCCTGCAAGGAGAGTCTTGGTGTGTATCTTTGTCAACTAGACTCGGTCAATATCTCCTTTAGACTTCCTATGAGGCTTCCTGATGTCAGGTCATCTCAGTTGCAAGGGGAACCTCCCAGGAAGCCACAGAGTTAGGCCCTCAGGGAAGCAAGAGCCCATGTTGATTTGTCATGATGGTGTTCTGACCTGAGGCAGATTGGGAGTCATCTCCTCCCTCAGGGTTTCAACTCTCTGTTCACGAAAAACAAAGTCCTCTGGAGGGGAAAGAGGAAAGGCCAAAGGGCTGATGTGGCCTGGCTGGGACCCCCTCCCATCCCTGGTCCAGAATGCCTCTCATTGGTCTTCCTTTCCCAATCACATTGCCATTCAGGGTTCTGGGTATAGAGGGCTAAAGTGCTGTTTCTGCTTCCTGCTCAATGCTGGAGACCCTGAACCTCCTACCACATGTCTCCAACCAACTCATAAGCTCACCACATGTAGCATGGTGAGTCATGCCCATGGTCCAGATGGACCCTGTCTTGATGTGTTGTTGCCCCCACAATGTGCATGCCCACATTCACATGGGCATTATGATCTATGAGCTGCACTGGGTTAGTGTAGAATTCAGGAAGACATCTGGACCTAGTCAGGAATGTCTACAAGAGTTTCCTTCTTTATATTCTTGTGTTTCTGTGCTGTGATATCGACAAATGTTCTGAGAAAGAGAGAGGAGTGGAGGAAAGAGAGGCATTCTAAGACATTCTAACATTTAGTAAGACAGAGGCAGAAGTAAGGGAGGATTGTGATGAAAAACAGAGGAGATGAGACAAACGTTGATAACTTTTGTCATGATCCCATAGGTTGGAGATCTTGTCCTGCTTCCTTTCCCTTATTATCATCAAGAGCTTACAGTGAAGTTGAATTTTCTTTCATGGTTTCCCACTTATGAGAAGAGTTATTCAGCTAGGAGCTGATGCAATTTCTGCTGCAGCTGGAACTTTCCCCAGGCCTTGGGCAAGTATTCATTGTTGAACACCCTCTTTTTTCAATGAAGTTGAGAGTGTTGGCATCACAGGCAGGCGTCCCAGGCAGGCATGTGCTTGGCTGGGGCTAGGCACAAATAGCTCCCTACATTACTCAGCTACAGCCCAGCTCCACATGTCTTTTAAAAATAGAAATGCTGTATTTGAAATTTTCAAGAGAAGACATGTTGGGTGGGTGCATGTGTCTCTGCCACGCCTTCATCTCAGTTCATTCTAAGGAGATCCAAAATTAGAACACTTCGAAGAGAAAGGAGAGGAAAGATTACTAACACACACTCCCCTTCACCTTACTTCACAGGGAATGGATATATCACTCAGGATGGTACTTTAGTGAGAACCTTTCTTCTCTAAGCCACTATGATTTATCCATAGAGGAATTGGGCTGAAAATAAACGGTAGACTTGAGACCCAGCCTCATTGGTTAAGATCAGCATTGAAAAAACCTCCACTGGGTCAGAGTGAAAACAAAGAAGAGAGAGTAGGGAATCATACTAATGGAGCAGATATGCTTTCAAAAGGCAAACCCTCTCCTATCCAAGTATCCAACCTACCTCAAAGTCTTGAAGCCACCTTCTTGTATGGGAATGGGAGGAAACAATGCTGGCTGTGGGGTGCTCCCCCCAAAATTGTGTTCTACAGGTCCAATTCAACTCGGAGCAGCTGTAATTAGGGGTGCATCTACTCAATGAAAGAGGACCCTTGGCATTCCACCCTTGTTAATGAAAACAGTGCTGCTAGGAAGGGACAGCTGGGATGGTTAAAATTGTTATGAGAAATTCCAAGAAGGCCAGATGACTTTAGGGGAGCCTGAGAATTGAGATGGGAAGGAATGTTCCATCCAGGCAAAGAAAAATGTTTAAGGAACCCTGTAGCTCCCAATCATCAGCTCCAAGTTGCAAACTGAGAAAACTGCCATATGCCAGGGAGAAATCCATTAGAAGCTCCACTCCAAACACCCTGTGTCCATGAGGTGGTTAACATTCAATCCTACAAGGGTTTGGAGATCTTACAAACACAGTTACCGTATTCCTTTATTCCTACTGGTATTGTCATCGCCACTGAAGCAGTCCTCTTTTTAGCCCCAGCTCTTCCAAAAGAAAGCTGTCTTCTGCCGTGACCCCTCATCAAAATTGACATTGTACTGGAGGCTAAGGGTGGATTCCTAGATCTACTCTGAGGATCTATTTTTCTTTAAACAGTTGTATTCACACACTATACAATCCATCCTAAGTGTACAATCAATGGCTCCTGGTATAATCAGCGTTATGCATTTACCACCACAATTTATATGAGAACATTCCCATTTCTTCTGAAAAAGAAAAAAAAAATCCCTTACCCCTCTCTTATATCCCTCTATTATTGACATTTAGACCTGGTTTAGTGCCTTTGTTACTATTGGTGAAAGGATATTACAATGTTACTGTTAACTATAGACCTTAGTTTGCATTGATTGTATTTTTCTCATATACCACCTCATTATTAACACCTTGTATTAGTGACATACATTTGCTCTAGTTCATGTAATAACTTATATTTGTACAATTAACCACTGTCATTGTCCACTCTAGGTTTTGCTAAGTTATACAGCCCCAGTTTTTATCCTCTAGCTTTCCTTCTGGTGGCATACACAGCCCTAATCTTCCTCATTCAGCCATACTCACACTCAGCTTTGTTAATTACACTTACAATATTGTGTTACCATCACACAGTATTGTGCTAGCCATTTCTGAACCTGTATGATCAGCCTTATTAAACATTCTGTGCTCCTTAAGTATCAATTGCCCAATCTCTACCCTCTTTCTATCTCCTGATAACTTGTGCTCTCAAACTTAACTCTCAGAGTTTGCTTGTTATAGTGAGTTCATATAAATGAGACCATACAGTATTTGTCCTTTTGCAAAAGGACTTATTTCGCTCAACATAATGTCCTCAAGGTTCATTCACCTCATTACATGCATCACTACTCATTCCTTCCTACAGCTGCACAATATTCCATCATATGTATAACACTATAGTTCGCCCTTCCTCTCTTCAGTTGATAGGCCCTTGGGCTGCCTCTATCCATTGACAATAATGAATAATGCTGCTGTAAACATCGATGTATAAATGTCTATTTGTGTCCCTGCTTTCAGTTCTTCCAAGTACATACCTATAATAGGATTGCCAGATCATATGGCAATTCTATACTTAGCTTCCTGAGGAACCACCAAACTGCCTTCCAGAGCAGCTGCACCATTCTACATTCCCACCAACATGGAAAAGTGGACCTATTTCTCCACATCCTTTACAGCACTTGTAGTCTTCTGTTTTTTGATAAGGGCCATTCTAGTAGGTGTGAAATAGTATCTCATTGTGGTTTTGATTTGCATTTCCCTAATAGCTAGTGCAGTGAGCAACTTTTCATATGCTTTTGAGCCATTTGTATTTCCTCTTTAGAAAAGTGTCTACCATGTCTTTTGCCCATTTTTCAATTGGGTTTTTTTGGTTTTTTGTTGTTGAGTTGTAGGATTTCTTTATATATTCTAGATATTAAACCCTTATTGGATATGTGGTTTCCAAATATTTTCTCCCATTAAGTAGGCTGCCTTTTTACTTTCTTGACAAAATCCTTTGAGGCACAAAAGTATTCACATTTGAGGAGATCCCATTTATCTGTTTCTTCTTTCAATGCTTGTGCTTTGGGTGTAAGGTCTAAGAAACCACCTCCTACCACAAGGTCTTTAAGATATTTCCCTACATTTTCTTCTAAGAGTTTTATGGTCTTAGCTCTAATGTTTAGATCTTTGATCCATTTTGAGTTGATTATTGTATCAGAGAGGTAGAGGAAGAAAACAGATGCTGGGGAAGGGGTGGTGGAAGGAGTAACAGGGGAGGTGGTGGAGACGAGCAGAATGAGAGACTCTCTGTGCTCCTAAAGCCTCTGGTTCAGTTCAGTGTGCCAGTAAGAGAAGCTTTTACTAGCCAGCAGGAAGCAGTTCGATTTTATAAGACAAGGGCCCGGAGGCTGGGCACCTGGAGGCTATTTGTTCAGGTGGCTGCTGAAGCGCAGGTCATACCCGAGTGTCAGCCGGTGGGAGGGTTTGCCCCGGGAATGGTGGCAGCTGGTCTTCACTGCACTTTGCGGAAGTTTCTTGGGCAGAAAACTTAAGTCACATTTATGAGAGTCTTTCTTGCTCACTAGTTGAGACAGAAAATGGAAACCCCCCCTTTTTTGTTTTTAAATAGTTTTATTCACACACTATAAAATCTGTCCACAGTGCATAATCAATGGCTTTTGGTATAATCACAGAGTTGTGCGTTCATCTCCACAATCAACCTGAAAACATTAGCATTGCTCCAAAATGAAAAATCTCATGCCCCCTTTATTCCCCTATTATTGACACTTAGCATTGGTATAGTACGTTTGTTACAATTGATGAAAGAATATTACAATTTACTGTTAACTATTATTCATCATTTGCATTAAGTGTATTTTCCCATAAACCATCCCATTATCAACACCTTGTAATGGTGACGTACATTTGTTCTAGTTCATGAAAGAACACTCTTTGTACAATTAACCAAGGTCATCGTCCACAGCAGGTTTCACTGTGTTATTCAGTCCCATGTTTCATCCTGTAGCTTTCCTTCGAGTGACATACACAGCCCTAGACTTACCCTTTTTTTAGGGACTGCCTACATGTTTCTGGGTGAGGAGGAAACTGCTTGAAGCCAAATCAACATGTCTCTTTAGGAAAAGCCTCATCTGTAGGGAAGGTCAATGGCTGGGTAAAGAGCCAGCCTTGGAGTCTGTGTCCCAAGCTTTGACCGTGACCCTGGGTGTGTTGCTGTGAGTGACTCATTTTACTGTGACGTGCTCTTCCTGGCTGCCGGAAATGCAGTGATGTGGTTACGAAGCAGTGAGACTTGCTTGCTAGGGATGCTCACCGAGCTTCTGATATTTCATATCCTGCCATACTGAAATAGATGCATGGGGGATTTTAAATTTCCAGGGTAATAAGGGCTCAGCTTAAGAAATCTGACTGTAGAGCTGTGATGTGAAGATTGATAACACCTATAGTATTCAGAAAAATAGTATTGCCTTAAAGCTTCCCTGCCTCCTCTCCAAGTCATTATTAAGACCAGAAATGAAACAGACTCCCTGCATTTTTAGCCATCACTAAGACAAACAAGCAAATAACACGGAGTTATTGAGACCCTTTGGCTCAGTGTCCCTGGGCAAAGACTACAGAAATAAGTCTTGATACCAGGGCACAGGACTTTCCATGCTAAAACCAGGACAGCAAAGGGACAGTTGGTCACCGGGAATAACATGCAACTGGGACCAAAGCAGGCATCCATCCCTTTCCACTGCTCAAGGTGGAGTTCAAGTCTTTCCCCACTCAGCACCTGAAGCTCAAGGATTTCCCTCCTCCAAGAATCTCCCTGGCACATGCCAATCTAAATACTCACCTGGTTAGCACTTGCTGACATGCTGTGCTCTTGTGCTTTGTGAGTTGAAGTATGTCCACAAACCAGAGCCTCAGTGTGACCTGGAGATTGGTAGAAATGCAGAATCCTAAGCTCCACTCCCAATGTGTGCTTTTAACCAGATTCCCAGAGGTTGGTACCAAAGTGGAAGAATCAGTGTTCCTGTGATCTCTGCTTGGGTCGGAGAGGGGCCTTGTTTCTCCCAACCAGGGTTTGTTTTCCTTTGTGGACCACACTTGAGCAGTAAGGCCCTAGAGAACAGCGTGTCCTCAAGTGCAAAAGGTTTGGGTGTGTGACCTTGACTTCTCCAGGCAGAGGCTCACCACACTAGGCTTTAAAGATGGAGCTGGTTCTGCAAACCCTGGCGGTGGGGGTGGTTGAGCAAGATGAAGTTTCAGGAGCAGAGGAGGAGGGGACCAATTGGCAGAGGAAGGCACAGGTCTGGGCAAGGCACAGAGGCAGTGGTCACCTCCTCAGGCTAGTCCTGCATGATGTGGGGTCTTTGTGTGGCAGTGAAGTCCGTGAGCTTAGTTCTTGGATTTTCCAATTCTGTGTGCTGCTCAATATACTCTTAGTAATTCCATTTCTGCTTCTATGGTTTCTTTCACTGACAGTGAACCATGCTGACTCATAGAAGGAGATAGGGGTTCACTGGAAAAGGTCAGGGCCTCTCTTTCAAGATAAAAAGCGCTACTCTTATCAAAGAGGTGAGAGAAACCATCAGTTCCTGCCGATCGAAGAGATCATATTGTCCAATTTCCCACCACTGTCTTTGAATGTGGCCAGTCTATGATTTGATTTCCCTGGAAGATATTCAGGCAAATCCTAGGGAACCTATGGAATAACATACACATTGTACTTTTCAACACAGGAAAAGCAAGAGCTATAATTATTCCTTTCACTTTGGGAACTGCTTGATCCGGCACAATAGAATCTGATCTATCCAAAACTACTTACTGAAAACCCACCATATGCAAACTTGGCTTAAACTTTGCCCAGTCTGCTTGGTGGAGAACAGCCAACTCTGGTCTCACATCACCCTCCAACTGGAATCAGTTAGAGTGATTTGAAGCCTGCTTCAGAAAATTTTGAAAAATTAAATGTCTTGGTAAGCCTTCCATTCACCCTGCAGTTCCTTGTTGGGTGATGAGAGAAAGAGAATGAAGGAAATAGTGTCCTCCAAAGCATTTGTTCATTGAGACCAGACCTTCATTGTTGAAAACAAAACAAGAGACTGCAAAGAGAGAGAGAAGAATTATTCTCTATTGCCAGGAATTTGCTGCAACTAGCTTTTGCAGAGGAAACCTAACCCTCCTTGGCTAGAAGCATCACATCTGTAAGCCTAAAATTGGAAGGATTTCCTTAGGGACCTGTGGATAATGTCCCTGAACTGGGCTTTTTCCAACTTGGATCACATTTGGAAAACCTCCTGGTAATGGAACCCAACTAGCCCAGGGAATGTGGAACGTGGTGGGAATTAGAAGAGGTCAGTAGGGCAGCACCCATTCCAAAATGGAAATGGAAGGACATCTGGAGATCTTACAGCAAAATGGGCCTGATTCATTCCTTTCTGGACATAGACTTGATTTCCCTTCCAGTAGAGCAAGGCCAGATTAACTCAATAGACTCTTTCTGTACACAACTGAATTCCACATAAGCAATGGAAATGATATATCTTGTGCCTTTTTCAAAAAGATGGTTCATGGGGTTTATGTACTGGTGGTGCTGAGATATTAGTTGCTGGTGGAATTTTATAAAAAATATTTTTTTGGAATTCATCAGTATGACAGAATTAATCAATAATTTGAAAAGCTTTGTTAAACTTTGTATTTGGCTATTAATGAATAGAACTTGATGTTTTTCAGTAACATTTGTAACACAATCAATTGGGTGCTTTTTCTGCTTCCTGCATGAAAATTCTGTTGTAATGTTTGGAGCTCCAGCAGCCACCTTATAAGCTTGAGGTTGGAAGCCAAGTACTAAGAATGGTAGAGAAGAAAGGTGGAAGGAGACTGTGTTCCTGATGACTCAATAGGGGTGCCCACATCTAGAGTTACTTTAGAGAAGAAAATGAATCCTGTGTGTATAAACCACGGAGCCAGGCTTTTAGCTGAGTGCAACTCCTAACTGATCAAGGCTATTCATGACTGCATTGTTCAAAGGAGAAAAAAGAAGACTATTTAACTATCCAACATGGAAGTATCCACTGCAACTGTAATAATACATGCAGTTGACTACCAGGAAGCTCTTTCCTCAGCATTTGTTCAATCGCTTATAAATTATCTAGTAAGGGTTTACCATGTGCCAGGCACAGTGCTAGTCTTTGGGGAGACAGTGCTGAACAAGCAGATAGGGCCCCTGCCTTCAGAAGGTTGTAGAAGAATGTGTGATTGTGTGGAAAGATGTTCCAGTAGAGGCTGTGGTTGCGCCCAGTCAAGGCCTGTGCTCTGGGTAGAGCAATGTAGAGGGACCATCCTGGGATGATCCCTTACTTGTGGGGACATTTAGTATCATGTCTCATTCTTCTTTCCTGAACCTTGTTAAAATTCAGTTTTGATGCTATCCCCCAGCACCTGTGGAAGGTGCTGTTGATGCAGGTTCTTCTTCAAGTATGATAGTTGCGGGCAGGCCCCTCACTGGCCGAGGTGCCAGGGGCCCTGAGCCCTCCTGGAGCTAGCCTGGGACTTCCACTGGTCTTTAAAAATATAAGGAGAAGGGTGCACAGGTGGTTCAGTGGTAGAAGTCTAACCTTCCATGTGGGAAACCCGCATTCAATTCCCGGATCATGTACCCCCCCAAAATATATATAGTTTTATATACATATATGGAGAGATGGGGCTAAAAGGAAATACGTGAAAATATTGATAATGATTTACAGGTTTTAAAGTCTATGTGCTCTTTAGTTTTTCCTACTTATTTGTATTTTTCTAGAGTTTTATAAAAACTTTAGAATAACAGATATGATGTTTATAAAACATTTTATTGAAGTATGGCACACACACACGGGCCATATGCACACAGCACATTGAATTTCACAAATTGAGCACCTACATCACACAGTATCTGGACCAAGAAACAGAAAATTAACAACACTCCTGATACCTATTAATCCCCAAGGGTAATTACTCTCTTGTTTTCTAAGAAGCATACATTTATTTTGCTAATTCTTTTTTTTTTTAATATTTTATTGAGATATCTTCACACACCATTCAGTCCATCAAAAGTATACACTCAGTGGCTCACAATATCACCACATTGTTGTCTACTCATCACTATGATCATTTTTAGAACATTCACATCACTCCAGGAAAAGAAATAAAAAGAAAAAAAAAAGAAACCACACGTCTCCTTTCCCTCACTTTCACTGACCATCAGTCTTGCAATCTACCCATATTTTTTATCCCTTGTCCCCCCTCTATTATTTATTTATTTTTTGTCCTTATTTTTTTCCTCATCTGTTCATACCCTGGATACAGGGAGCATCAGCCATGAGGTTTTCACAATCACATGGTCACACTGTAAAAGCTATATAGTTATACAATTGTCTTTAAGAATCAAGGCTACCGGAACATAGTTCAACAGTTTCAGGCACTTCCCTCTAGCCACTCCAATGCACCATAAACTAAAAAGGGATATCTATATAATGTATAAGAATAACCTCCAGGATAACCTCTCAACTCTGTTTAAAATCTCTCAGCCACTGACACTTTATTTTGTCTCATTTCTCTTTTCCCCTTTTTGGTCATGTAGGCTTTCTCAGTCCCCTGGTTCTCAGTCCCGGCTCATACCCAGGAGTGATGTCCCACGTTGCCAGGGAGATTTACACCTCTGGGAGTCATATCCCATGTAAGGGGGAGGACTATGAGTTCACCTGCTGAGTTGGCTTAGAGAGGCCACATCTGAGCAACAAAAGAAGTTCTCAGGGGGTGACCCTTAGACATAATTATCAGCAGGCTTAGCTTCTCCTTTGCAGGAATAAGCTTCATAGAGTAGGAGGCCCAAGATTGAGGGCTCAGTCTATTAAATTGGTTGTCCCCAATTCTTAGAAGAATATCAGGAATTCCCCAGATGGAGAAGTTTAATATTTCCTCCTTTCTTCCCAGACGCCCAAAGGGACTTTGCAAATACTTTTTATTTTCTGCCCAAATTACTCTGAGATGTATCAGAGCATCACACTAACCTGTAGAAACCCACAAGAACTCACTCCGTAATCAAGATTCCATGTAATTATGGTGTTTGAATAAAATGACCACACAAGTTAAATTAGTTTGCTACC
Organism: Myrmecophaga tridactyla; assembly: GCA_004026745.1. Taxonomy (NCBI): domain Eukaryota; kingdom Metazoa; phylum Chordata; class Mammalia; order Pilosa; family Myrmecophagidae; genus Myrmecophaga; species Myrmecophaga tridactyla. The sequence goes on along the minus strand of PVIY010034000.1, from coordinate 3,618 downwards.
GAAAGCAAAATTTTTCATTTTGCTAATTCTTATATGTTAAATAAGTAAAGCAAATATTGTATCAATTTACTGATCCATCCTACTGGGAAACTTTGGAAGTTTCCCCCTCTAAGCTATTACCAGTAGGGCGCTATGAGCATTATAGTGCCTGCCCTGTGCTGAACATGTGCATGCATTCCTGCTAGCTATACGCCTGGGAGTGGAATAGCTGGGCCAAAGGAAGATCATAGTTCCTTTAGTAGGTTTCTCAGTTTTCCAAAGTAGTTGCAATATTTCTTACCTTTGAAATAAGAAGAAAAATTTAGAAAGCATCCCAATACAATGCTGTACATACCAAAATATTTCCCACATATGTCCATTTATGGTAGAACTGTACTTTTCTTTTTCTCAAGTCATTATATGCAATCCAATTTATGAGACACTGTATAGAGTAGAAAGATGCCCAAAACAGAGGCCCTGGCTTCCAGGACCTACAGGGAAGATGAGAGTGTGGGTGGTGAGAGGCAGTGTCCAGTGTGATAATGACCCACGTAAGGAGCATCCCGAGTGATACAGGTGCACACAGGGTGGAGAGATGACTCATGTGGGGACAAAAGAAATCATAAATGACTTCATTTAAAAGACAGTGTTTCAGGAGGCTTGAGGGATGGGCAGATTTTGACAGGAGGTCTGGGGATCTAGGAAAAACCTTTCTAAAAATTTTACTGTGCTAACATAGATATAACATAAAATTTGCCATTTTAACCATTTTTAACTGCACAATTTACTGGCATTAATTACATTGTAATGTTATGATACCGTCATTACATTGTAATGCTTTCATTGTAAGCACCATTACCAATGCTTCCTCATGATCCCAAACAAAAACTCTGTCCCCACTAAGCAATAACTCTCCATTACCCTCTACATCTGGCCCCTGGTAACTGCTAATCTACTTTCTGTCTCTATGAATTTACTGTCTCTAGATATATTATACAGATGGAATGATACAATATTTGCTGTTTCAGTTTGCTAAATGTGCCCGGATGCCAGAAATGGATTGACTTTTATAAAGATTTATTAAGTTACAAGTTTACAGTTCTAAGGCCATGAAAATGTACAAATTAAGGCATCAACAAGAGGACACCTTCACTCAAGAAAGGCTGATCATATCTGGGGTTTTTCTGTGGCATGAGAAGTTACATGGCAACATCTGCTGTCCTTCTCTCCTGGCTTCTGGTTTCAAGCAGCTCTCTCATCTGGCATCCCCTGGGGCACCCTCCTTCTGCATCTCTAAACATCTCTGTCTCTTGATTTCATCTCTCTTCTCTCTGTATCAGCTCTGAGCTCTCTCTACATTTTCTGTCTTTTATTCTCTTCATACAGGGCTCCAGTAAAGGGATTAAGACCCACCTTGAATAGGCAGGGTCACATCTCCATCTAATCAAAGGTCCCACCCATAATTGGGTGGGTGTACCTCCACCAAAACAACCTAATCAAAAGGTCCCACCCAAATAATAGGTCGGCCTCCATAAGATTGGATTAGAATTAAAAGAACATGACTTTTCTGGGGTACAGTTTCAAACCAGCACATTTGACCTTTGTGTCTGGCTAATTTCACTTAGCTTAATGTTTCTGAGCTCATTTATGTAGCATGTGTCAGAACTTCATTCTTTTTATGGCTAAATAACATTCCATTTTGTGTATGTACCACATCTTGTTTATCTTTGATGGACACTTTGGCTGTTTCCACCTTTTTGCTATTGTGAATAATGCTGCTGCGAACACTGGCATATGAGTTTGAGTCCCCATTTTCAATTCTTTTGGGATTAAACCTAGAAGTGAAATTGCCAGGTCATATGGTAGTTCCATGTTGAACTTTTTGAGAACTGCCAAACTTTTCACAATGGCTATACTGTTTATACTCCTACTGGCAAAGCATAAGAGTTCCAATTTCACCACATCCTTGCCAACACATGTTATTTTCCATTTTTAAGATAACAGTATCCTAGAAGGTATAAAATAGTATCTCACTGTGGTTTTGTTTTGCATTTCCCTATTGACTAACAATGTTGAACATCTTTTCATGTGCTTTTTAGCCATTTATGTATTTTCTTTGGAGAAAAGTCTATTCAAGTCCTTTGTTCATTTTTAAATTTGATGTTTGCCTGGGCAAGAGCATTTTAGAAGAGTGAATCATGTGACTAGAGGCAAGGAATGGTGACTTGCCCAATTTAGCTCAGGTATAGCATATACAGAGATATATCCTGGGAGAGCAAGCAGGAAAGGCAGATTAGGATCAAAGGTCATTCAGTGCTTTGTTAAAGGGTTTGGACTTGAGGCTTTGGGTAGGGTATGGATCAGTCTGGATGGGCTATGTATTGTTGCAGTAACAAGCAAGCACAAAATCTCAATGGGTTAAAACCACAACACTTGACTTGTTGCAACATTACATTCACAGATCAGCTATATGTCCAGTCCAACAATGTCCACACTCCAGGGCTCAGGCTAATGGAGCTGCCACCATCTAGGGTGTCTTGGTCATTGCATCAGAAGAAATGAAGGGAGCTGTGGAGGTCTTGTCCCGGCAGTTAAGTGCTATGGGCCAGAAGTGACAGAGATTACTTCTAACAACAAAGGAGACAGAAAGTGTACTCTAACCATTTTGCAGAAAGGCAGAAGGCTGGAAATAGCTTGTGAATAGTGTTAATGCCCTTCATAGAATGATAAAGGGTCAGAGCTAGAATCCAGGACAATTATTTTAACATAATGAGCAGAATGGAAGGGATTTGGAAGAACATGGGGACAAAGCTGTTGTTTAAAGGCTATTGCAGTAGTCTGGGTGAAAAATAATGACCTGTTGCAGTGGAAGTGGGAATGAAGACAAAGGAACAAATGCACAAAATACTACAGAAACAGAATTTATAGAATCTGTAGGCTGCTTGCATGTGGGTGGTAAGAAAAAGGAAAGATTTGCAGGTGCCTCCAGAGCTCCAGCCTAGGGGTTCAGAGGGCAGTGGTGCTGTTCCTTGGAATAGGGAAGGGGAGAGGAGAAGCAGTTCTTTGGCATGAAAATGAGTTACCAACAGAGAACAAGTGGTGGTTTTACATATTTTGTTGAAAAAACTCAAACCAAAACAATTCAATTGGCAAGTAATTTGTGCACACCTGCTCTGAGCTTAGCACAGCACACTCTAGAGCTTCATTATCAAACATTATTAGAAAATAAGCAAGTGATTTTTTTTTTTTGGAGATGACTGAGACTTTGCTTATTTTAATTATTTTGGAGGAAAATTCCCAAGGTATATTATAGACCTCCTAACTTACTGAAAGCACTGTTTACAAAGAGCATCTTATCCATCTGTACAATCCCATATTGTTCATAATGCTTTGAATATGGAAAGTGCTCAAATTTAGTGTAGGAATGTGGCCTTCCCATGCCAACTCAGTGACACCACTTAAGCACATCAGCCATGTTCTCATGTGACAAATTGTTTCTCTGTCTCCTTTCTTCTTCTCCTTCTTCTTCTTCTCCTCCTCCTCCTCTTTCTCCTCCTCCTCCTCTCTTCTCTTTCTTTCTTCTCTCTCTCCTCTTCTCTCTCTCTCTCTCTCTCTCTCTCTCTCTCTCTCTCTCTCTCT
>PVIY010033999.1:0-27549 GCA_004026745.1 Myrmecophaga tridactyla | reverse complement strand
TCTCTTACCTGGGCAGGGTAAAGACTCACAGTGCCCTAGAAGGCTCATACCGAGGTACTCCTTCAAACACACAGGCTTTACATATTTGAGGGATGATTATGTTCATGATTGCTTGACTCTGTGGGGGGCTGGAGGAGACAGAGAAGGAGGAAGCATCTGGCAGCTCAGCTTCTTCTCTCATGTCCCTAGTGATTTAGCTCAGACCTCGCACAGGTGTACCCCACTTAGCAAACAAGTGCTACAGTTGGAGGGGAGCAAGGCAGCCTGTTTCTACTGCAGCATGTCCTTGGGGTATGGAAATCACGTGCCTACCTTAAGCCAAGTAGTATCCTACACTTAGGATATTCTTCTTGGAAGAACTCTGGAAAATATGATTTTCTCCATTTCTTTATGCTTCTGTGATATTTTAATGTTTTCCCCATATTGGCGTCCCTATCAACCCAGGAGATGGTCCACCCTCAATGCATTCTAATCCTGAGCCCCTTTGGAGCACAAAACCAGGAACTTATGTTCAGAAGTTGAGCCTCTGGACCTACGTCTTGTGTCCAGACCCTCTTTAAATGCCCCCCTGGTCTTGGCCACCAGACACCCCCGGCCGGTTTGGAGAGGAAGGTAAGGACTGCTGTTCTCCCCTCCCTCTGAGGTTGTGTCCTATTCGTGACCTCTGAGGTAAGAGTGAGAGAAGAACTGGGCCGGCTCACTTCCCCCAGAGCTTGTGTCAACCCAAGTAGATACTTGCCCCAAATCCAGAAGAGCAGTAGGTGCTTTGTAAATGTTTACTTGGCTACTCAGCAACCAGCAGTGGAAGCAGGGCTCCATTTAGGCTCAGGGACTCAGGGCCCACACCCCATTCTTTCCCCAAGCTTAGGAAAGGCTACACCCTTCCCTGTGGCAAGCTTCCCAAGTCCTAAAACCACGTGAATGCCGGAGCACTGTAACTTCTAAATCGTCCACTTAGCCAGGATGTGGACCTCCTGTGGAAAGAATGTTAGGCTTGCTTGCCTCCGTCGAGAGAACTGCCACCACAGCCTGGAGCGCAGCCCAAGCCTTCCACCCTCAGACACGAGCCACGCGGCCGCCACAGCCTCTCCTCGCTCCGCTGCTGCTGGTCTTCCCGCAGGTAAATTAAGGAAAGCGAGTGTTTGGTGCTTGACCAAACCAGCGGCCACCCCCGAGCACAAGAGAGAAAGGATCCCACGCTCTCCTCAGAGCTGAGGGGGGAAACTGACAAGAGACTCCGCAGGCTAACTTCTGGACGCCAGCGTCTCCTCGAACGTGGAAGGAGAGACCACGGCATGCTGAGAGACGCCGGGTTGACAGGCAGAGCTTATGTAAAGATGGGAGAGGAAGTCCGTAGTCCTGAGGGCTCATGCAGCAAGACAGAAGCTTGTCTCCGCATCAGTAGCGTGGCTAGATGCGCCACACGCACCGCCCCCAGCACGAGGGGTGATGAGAGAGAAAACGGGGGCGCAGGGAGCGCCTGACTGGTAACCGTCGACTCCGCGGCGCCATCTCGTGGTGGCTTCCTTCCACCTGCCGGAAACGAGCCGCTGCTTCCCACCTTGAGCTTATACGTCCGAACTGGAAAAAAAAAGAAAGCAGAGCCCATGGTACCTTTTCCATAAGATCTAAGAGTGGTTAATATTGATGGAGATTTCCCCACCCCAAAGGCAGCCATCTCAAATCCAGGAAGAAAATTTGAAGAAAGAATTTGACCGTTTCACAGAAAAATATTAAAAACAAATGACTGTTGAAGAGTGCTTTGAAAACTATTGCTTTTTTATTTCTTTGCTTTGTAGATACGTTATACTCTACAATAAAAAAGTTTTTTAAAAATGGCAATTGCCTTTGTTTATTTGAGAAAAGTCAGAGTCCAGAGGTTCGGGGTGTGGCTGCTGTTATGTTACCTTGTGTCTGAAGGGTTTAAAGGTAAGATGCTTTTCCGGATATGGCCACTGATAGATTGGTTTCAAACAACCTGAAAGGGACTTACGGACTCTCTTTACATTTTTGTGTTTTGAGAAAGGGTTGCACAGTGATCGTCTCCATGAAACATTCGTGTGAAGAATGCAGGACATCCTGTTAACTTATGAAAACATCACACAATTGATTCTGTCCCTGCAGAGCAAGGGCCAAAACTAAGGTTTCCTCGTTTCTTTTCCCATGGTCTTCACCATAGATGTGAATGTGCCATGAAATAGTGAACGCACACTGGCTGGGCATGGAGTTGAGGTCTGCACTTTGTGTGGCTGTGAAATCCGAATTGTGGGGTCCGTGGCTGGGGAGTCTGAGGGAGCCCCCGACGGAGCTCAGACCTCTCACATCTGGGGACTGGCGAGGCCGCCCTCAGCATTCTTCGTGCTGTCCAGGCCAATCTTAGGGCAAATAGACCCCCAAAATCTACCAACGTGAATTCTTTCAGTCCTTCTCTTACATTACGGACACATTATGGCCAGTGTCATGTTTACAGGCTGGCTGAGCAATGATATATCTCATCACGGTTGCCATAGAAGACCCTGATGTTTGGAGCACGATGGCTATGAATAAATACCTGACTGACTGCACTTTTTAAAATTTAAAATTTAAATTAAAAAAAAAATCAAACCAGTATTGTCTTTTGCCTAAATTCCGAGTTCTTTCTCTCAGATTGAGTCAACAGCTACTGAATGTCCACTCCTGTGGTAGGCACAGCACATTTAATCTCCCTTCAGGTGAGACTGAGACCATCCTTTGGTGAACACGAAATGGATCACTGTGGAAGGAAGTCACTGTCCTGAAAGAAATCAGTGGTGATAAGAGAGAGTGATGACAATTAGCTTTCAGGGAAATGGGGTAGGGGAGTAGATGAAAGAGATTTGGGAGCAGGAGGGCATCTGCCTTCAGCTGTCTGGAAGCTAGATGCTGGACATAGCTCAAAAGGCAGGAGAGGAAAAGCCACAGACAACGCCATTAGGTGGGAAAGGGAAGCAGGACGTCTCTGGAGAATGAAAGAACTGTAGCAATGCAGTGCAAAGTTAGCCTTCAGGGCCTGAAGAAGAGAGGACATCCAAAGGAAGAAGCCACAGATAGCCCCATACAGGAGTTGTTTGGGGCGAGAATTTTTAAGTGGAATGCCAGAGGGAATATATTGGTGGGAGAGCAATTCAATGAATGAGTTTGAGATTGTTATAGTTCACTTCCTGTCCTTCCCCTCCGCGCCCACACTCTGCATTTCCTCACTCACTAATTCTCATGGAGGGAAGAGATTAAAGGGTCTAAAACAAGAAATATTCTTTTTTGTTGGTCTTAGTCACTCACATAGCATAGTTGAAAGGAAAATAAGATTAACACAAGTGACTGAGGGCCGTGGGGTATGGTGGGCGACAATCGGGGATTTGGGCTGTCCATTTTCTTCTTGTTCCATCACCAAAATACTCTGTGGAAGGTTTGTGATCCACCACCCTGGATGGGAGAGGAGGCATGAGAAGACACAAATACTGATGGAAGGAGAAACTCCTGGAGTGCAATCAGGCAGGAGGAGGCAAGTTGGAGAAGGGAAAGTAAACGGAGGGGATGTGGCAGGAAGTTACAAGGAGCTAGGGAGGCCTGAAAGTAGCACTTAGGAGGTGTATTGGTTGGTTAAATGCTGCTAGAACACAATATACCAGAAATGGGTTGGATTTTACAAATGGAATTATTAAGTGTTCTAGTTTGCTAGCTACCTGAATGCAATATACCAGGGATGGAATGGCTTTAAAAAGGGGAATTTAATGAGTTGCTAGTTTACAGTTCTAAGGTCGAGAAAATGTCCCAATTAAAGCAAGTCTATAGAAAGTCCAATCTAAGGTATCCAGGGAAAGATACCTTGGTACAAGGAGGCCGATGAAGTTCAGGGTTCCTCTCTCAAGTGAGTGGGGCACATGGCGAACACAATCATGGTTTCTCTCTCATCTGGAAAGGCACATGGTGAACAGTGTCAGGGTCTCTCTCTCATCTGGAAGGGCACGTGGTGAACATGGCATCATCTGCTAGCTTCCTCTCCTGGCTTCTGTTTCATGAAGCTCCCCTGGAGGCATTTTCCTTCTTCATCTCCAAAGCACTGGCTGGTGGACTCTGCTTCATGGTGCTACAGCATTCTCTGCTCTCTCCGAATCTCTCATTCTCTAAAATGTTTCCTATTTTGTAGGACTTCAGAAACTAATCAAGACCCACCCAAATGGATGGAGACATGCCTCCACCTAATCCAGTTTAACAACCACTCTTGATTAACTCACATCTCCAGAGAGATGATCTAATTACAATTTCAAACATACAATGCTGAATAAGGATTAGAAGAAATGGCTGCCTTTACAAAATGGGATTAGAATTAAAACATGACTTTTCTAGGGCACACATATCATTTCAAACCAGCACATTAAGTTACAAGTTTACAATTCTAAGGCAATAAAAATGTGCAAACTAAGGCATCCTGGGAAAGATACCTTGACTCAAGAAAGGTCAATGGTCCAGAACACCTCTCATCAGTTAGGAAGGCATGTGGCTGGAATCTGCTGGTCCTTTGGCTTCTGGTTTCAAACAGCTTCCCCAGGGGCATTTTCTTTCTGCATCTCTTTGAGCTTTCTCAAATAGGTTTCCTCTTTTAAAGGACTGGAGTAAGCTAATCAAGACCCACCTTGAATGGGCAGAGTCACATCTCCATCTAATCAAAAGGTCACATCCACAATTGGGTGTGTCACATCTCCATGAAAACAATCCAATCAAAGTTTCCACCCCACAATATTGAATCAGGAGTAAGAGAAACATGGCTGCCCCCACAAGATTGGATCAAGAAAAAGGACATGGCTTTTCTGAGGCACATAACAGCTTCAAACTGGCACAGGATGTCAGCCATGTAGAGGAAGGAGACAGTGTGCTGAGAGCTAGGACAAGCGAGGAGGTATGGGACACATTAAGCTTACAATGGGAACAGTGACAGTATTCCCCTGAATCAGCCAGATACTTTCAGAAGACCCATTCAAGCTGCCTGCCACATGCCCTCCTCCACCTGCCAACAGGTCTTGATTCTGCTCTTGTCACAGGTTAATGTTAATGTCAAAATTCAGTTCAGATGGGATAACTGTAGACATGAAAATGGCATCCAGGTAGAGGAAAAATGTGAGGACTCCACTTCAGCTCCTCTACCCCTACCACCTCAGAGAAAAAGCCCATCTTCCTGGGGCTGTCTGGAGCAACAGTCTGTGAAGGAAGAGAAAGGAAAAACAGAGGCATTCAAACACTTTCTTAAGAGCAGAATTTTCGATGAGGTGACAGCTGCTTCTTCCTCTGCTGGCCAAGCCCATTGTGTACAGCTGGTCAGGCATCAGGAATACTCTTTGGGTGGGACTGTCTCTCTCTGGTCTGTTGAAGTCAAAGCTACTATTAGAGTCAAGAAACAATGGAATCTATGCATCCCTTTGGAAGTTATTTATCTGTGGCCTTCCCGCTTTCTCCATACCACTGCCCAACTCCACCCTCCCAGAAACACATGTCCCCTGTTGCAAATGGGCAATACAAAGAGAGAGCATAGCTAATAAAAATGGTCTGTCTACAGATGCTTTTCATGCAAATGCCCACAAGCAAGACAATAATATTCAGGAAATATTAAGAATGGAGATGGCAAATGAAAGAGTCAGTGGATAGGTACGTGGGTGGTTCAGTGGTAGAATTTTGCCTTCCATGTGGGAGACCAAGTTGGATTCCCAGACCATGCACCTAAAATAAATAAATAAATAAACAAACAAACAAACAAACAAACAAACCAGTCGACTAAAGGTAGAAATCGCTAATCTGAAAAATTGGAGGGAAAAATCAATAGAGTCTCACAGAGCTGTAGGACAGAATCAAAAAGTCTAATATTTGTGTCACTGGAGTTGCAGAGGAAGAAGAGAAAGAGATCAGTGAAGAAAACATATTAAAAAAATAAAGACCAAAAGTTCCCCAAATTTGGAGAAAGACATAAATTTATAAATCCAAGAAGCTCAGTGAACTCCAAACAGAATAGCTCAGAGAAATCCATGTCCAAATACATGATCATCAAACCACTGAAAGCCAAGAAAAAGAAGGAAAAATAAATTTTGAAAGCACCTGGAGAAATAGAACACTCTGTATGAAATATACAGAGGAATAATGGCTTGAGTTACAGCAGATTATTCCTTGGAAGCCATTGAGGCCAAGAGAAACTGGAACCACGTTTTTAAAATACTTAAAAAGAAAAGAACACTTAATGTAGAACTTTGTAACCTGTGAAAATACTTTTAAGGAATGATGGTGAAATAAAGACATTCTCAGATGAAGGAGAACCAAGAGAATTTGCCACCAGCAGACCTGCTGCAAGAGAAATGCTAACAGAAGACCTCTGGGCTGAAGGGAAATGATAACAGAGGGAAATCTTCAGAATAAAAGAAGAGCAACAGAAATGGTTAATACTAGGAATGAGGTACTTCAGGTTGGCTCTTCCAAAGGCAGCCCACGCAGCCTTCTCCTTTTTTTCCAGGGATTATTGGATGTGCATGTCTGTCTCTCCCCTGAATGTCAGCTTCTCCAAGGTCAGGGAATGTTTGGTAATTACCCTCCTATCCACCCACATGCCTGCTGGAGTATTATTTGAGCACCGTGTAGAGGGCAGGTAGGTGTCCAGGCTCTGGAGCTGTGCTGCCTGGCCCCAAATCCTAGAGCTGCCACTTACTAAAAGTTACTTGGGCCAGCCACTTAACATCTTTGGGCCTCAGTGTTCTTTTCTATGAAATGGGGATGGTAGCACTATTTATTTCATATGTTGCTGTGAGGATTAAATTAGTTAATATATATAAAGCAATTAGAACAGGGATTTGGCACACAGCAACACTATATGCATTACCCACGGTTGTTAAGTGCCCAGAAACTACTTAAAAAAAAAAAACTTCCCTGACATTAACTTATATATCATCAGCCTTTGATTTCATACCACAAAATTATCTAAGGACTAGGCTCATCTCAAAATGGATCCTATGCTTCTTGTGCTTTTGTAGAATCTCTTTCACAACTTTTTAAAAATCAGGGTAGTCAGGAATATTCTCTTGATAAAGCAAATCTCATTTGTAAATTGGGTAAAATAGAATATAAGTTGGCATGTAGGTTTTTACAAATATCAATGTTGCCACCTGTAAGTCTGATATATAAAGCTTCATCTTCTCCCTTCATTCAGCGAAACACGATATTGTTATCCCAGGTTCTAGCTGGATACCCAACTTGAACTTTTTGTTACACAGCCCTTATCAAAAACCTTGTTTGAAGTGGGTTTGCTTAGACAGGTGTCTATTTAGTCTTCTGGCTAATTTAAACTCCACTTCCTCTCTCAAGTTAGATCATCTGAAACTTACTTACCTAGAGCTTTTGGTCAAAGGTTGGTATATGAAATGGCTATATAAAGAACATCTTTTCATATTCTGCAAAACTACTAAAGGATAAAATGTAAAAACTTTCTCCATTACACAAATTTCACAATATAAATTCCAGAAGACAATGCATGCCTCTTGATAAATTAGTATGCATGCTTTTGTTTGATAATAAAAATTATAGTTCAGTGGTTCTCCTCTGAGGTTGAATCTTAGAATCACCTGGGGAGCTTTTAAAAACCATTTATGCTCTGACCTTACCCTGTACTAATTAAATCAGAATCCTAGGGGATGGGACTGAGGCATTGATATTTTTGTAAAGGTTCTCCAGGGGATTCTAATGTGCACCTAGGGTTGAGATTCCTGCTGTAGTTTATCATTTTACCCTTTTTAAAACAGTCTTGTCTCCTAAGAAATTCAAAGGTAAATTCCATACAGTAATTAGCTAATATTTTTTATATCGTTATCCTTCATCCTCTATGGCTTATTTCCTACTTGCCATTTTAATTGTCACCAAACATGCCTTACAAGTAATCTCAAATTATTTTGGGAAGCAGGTAGAGAATAAACCCTAACTTTTCCCTAAAATATCATTCATGAATTCACTGAAATCTTTCCACAACCTGTTTGTATTTTTAACTTTATTGGGTCTTTGCATAACAGGTTTCATAAATGTATTTTCTGGTGTGTGAAATAGTTCTAAATTTTAATTGTTCAAAAACTAATTTTGTTTGAGCTTTAAATGGTGGGCCCCAGTTTGAAGATTTCAGGATTTAAGTTCTGCATTAGTTTTTAATAAACAACAATTGTTTATTATCACCTGATTTCTGTAGGGCATACGTCCAGATTCATCTTATCTTGGTTCTCTGCTCAGGTTCTCATAAGGCTGAGATCAAGATGCTGCATTCTCATCTGTAGGCTTGTCTAGAGAAAGATCAGCTTCTAGGCATTGTAGAGTTTATTTCATTGCAGCTGTGGAATAACTGGTAGCTTGCTTCTTCAAAGCCAACAATGGAGAGAGAGAGAATCTACTACTTTGAGACCCTTACTTCAGGAAAGGCCTGTACCCCCTTTCAAAGGGCTCATCTTGTTATGTCATGGCCACCCAACATAGTCTCCTTTTTAATTACCTCATGTTAACTGATGAGAGTCCCTAGTCACACCTGCAGACTTTACCTTTCCCCTGATATATTGGTTGGAAGCAAGTCAGAGGGTCTGCTTGCACTGATAGGAAAGAGTGTATACAAAAGGCTGACTGGGGTCACCACAGGATGTTTCCACCACAAGTTTATCATCATAATATACATCCTTGGAGAACTATGACAGCATCCCAATTCAGATGGAACTAATTTAAGCATGTCTTTGTAAACAGAATCAGCTCCATCCACCTCGTCACTTAATACCCTTTTCTTGGGAGTAGAGGAGATTTGGTAAAGCCTAAAACTTTTACAGTTTGATACATCCTCTTTAAAAAATAAGCGCACCCTCATGCATTGCTGGGGGGTATGTAAAGTGGTGCAGCCACTTCAGAAAACAGTGTGGCAGTTACCCAAAGGGTTAAACATAGAACTACCATATGACCTGGCAATCCCACTTCTAGATATAGACCCAAAAGAACTGAAAACAGTTCAAATGGATATCTGCACACCATTGTTCATCAAAGCATTATTCACAGTAGCCAAAAGGTGGAAGCAACCTTTGTATCCATCAGCGGATGAATGGATAAACGCAGGTGATATATCCATACAATGGAATGCTATTCAGCCATAAAAAGAAATGAAGTTCTAATACATGCTACAACATGGATGAACCTTGAAGAAATCATGTGAAATAAACCACAGAAGGGCAAATATTGTATGATCTCACTTATATGAAATAATTAGAATATGCAAATTCATAGAGTCAGAAATGTAGGCTACTAGGGGTGGGGGTGGGGAGCGTGGAGCTAATGTTTAACCAGTAGAGGAGTTTCTGTTTGGGGTGATGGATGATGGTAACTCAACATTGTGAATGTAACTAACACCACTGAATTGTAAACTTAAAAGAGGTTAAAATGGGAAATTTTATGTTGTATATATATATAGATAGATACTGCCAGTATAAAAATTTTTTAAACCATAAAACTATACAACAGAAAAAGTGAACCCAAATATAAACTTCAGATTATAGTTAACCATATAATTAAAATAATATTGCTTCATCAATTGCAGCAAAGCTATCACACTAACACAAAATGTTAGTTATAAGGAAAAGTGTCAGGGGGAGTGGTATATGGGAACTCTATTTTCTGCATGATATTTCTGCAAACCTACAAATGCTCTAACAAAATAAACAAAAACTTTCAAAATTTAAAAATATGGAATATAATGGTAAATATTATTCAGCTGTAAAAAGGAGTGAAGTTCTGATACCGGCAACAATATGGATGAACCTTGAAATCAAAATGCTGAGTGAAATAAGCCAGATACAAAAGGACAAATATTAGGGTGGGCCATGGTGGCTCAGCAGGCAAGAATGCTCACCTGTCATGCCAGAGGACCCGGGTTCGATTCCCGGTGCCTGCCCATGTTAAAAAAAAAAAAAAAAAAAGACAAATATTGTTTGATTTCCCTTACATGAAATATCTGGAATAAGCAAATTCATAAGGACCTAAGGTAGATTAGAGGTTACCAGAGTCCAGGGGCAGGAGATGGGGAGTTATTGCAGAGCTTCTGTTTGGGATGATGGAAGAAACTTGACCATTGATGGTGGCGATGATTTCACAACATTGTGAATGTAATTAACACCACTGAATTGTATACTTAAAAATGGTTAAAATAGCAAATTTTATGCCATATATATGTTACCACAGTAACATTTTAAATAAAGTGAATACAAAATTTTAAATGCAAAAAATTGGCCTTAACATACTAGTTGGTCTAATCTTTCTTTTCCAAATGGCCAAGTGAACCCACTACCAAGACTCCTCTAGGTCTCAGAAGCAAGTGAAGTTACATGGTAAGGTGAGTTCACCCAACTTTTGCATTTTCTTTGTGTTTGTTTTATAATGAATGCACACACAGTCTCCCAAGTGTAGATGTTCCTGTGCTTTTTACATGAGTGTGTGTTTGTGTGTTTATAATATCCTATGTGATGACACCTCAGCATTTAGCAATTGCCTTAGAGTGCAAACACCACCATGGTTTCTTGACTCTGTAATGAGTGGTATCTGATAGCTTAGTCCTTCTAAGTATAATTTAGATCATTTCCCCTATTGTTACCTCATTTTTCACTTCCTGCCAACTCATTGACATTAGAAACACTCGGATTTTTCTTTATATACTTTGAATTCCATGATCTGGAAGAGCTTACTAATCTAAGCAGAAAGTAGTTTACAGGTTACCAGGGGCTGGAGGTGGGGGTCCCTGCCCTAAGAAACTTGTAATATCAGCTCAACATATAGAGTTGAGTTTAGAGACAACCAGGAAATACATTAGATAGTTAGCTGCTGATTTGAACAATGTGGATTGTAGTTCTATAGAAGTTCACAGGATGAGTGAATGGAAGGCACATTGGCTGGGAAGGCCTCAGGAGAAGAGGTGTAGGAACACTCTCAGGATGCCTTATGTTTAGTGGCTTTAAGCTTTAATAGCCCATTAGAATCACCTGGAGAGCTTCTATAAAGTACTGAGAGTGCAGAGATCTTGGTTTTATTGGTTTGGGTTGGTCCTTTCCATTGGTATTTCATAGAAATTCTCTCGATGATTGGAATGTGCACACAGGACTGAGAACCAGTGGTTTCAATAGAAGGATGATATTAAGGACACATGGCAGGTGAGAAGGAAAACATGACCAGGGACTTGAAAGTGTGAACACATGGCACACCTGCAAGACCACGAGACTGACCTGCTGGCACTGAGGATATATGTTAGGAGTGGTGGAAGTGAGTTTTGAGAGGTCAAGTGAAATGGTTACTGTAGGGTTCCTGCCATCTGGCAGTAGGCCACATACAGGAAGGACAGAGAAGATAGAATCCAGGTCAGTAAGCCCAGCTACTTGGCTGTTACAATAAAAGAGGCGTGAGGTGATGGAGAAGGGTGGAAAGGAAGAAATGGGTGTAGATAAGGAAGGATAGGCAGAACCAAGTAATTGGAATAAATATGGGAGATGAAAGAAAAGGTTGAGTTGCAAATGATTCCAAGATTTCAAGACAGAAATCATATTAATGAAAACAATACAAAACAAACAAACGAAAAAAAGGAAGGAAGAAATAAATAAAATAAAATGCTGACATGGATTAAAGAGCATGAACTTAGCTAGATCATAAGTTTCCACGAGATTGTAACTTTCTTAATTCAAGGTTGACATCATATTTCTTCTCATAATGTCTTAGATGTCATAACTGCCCAATACATTTTGGTTGAATAAAAAGTTAAATGAGGTGAAATTGGAAAACCTAAGTAGACATCCAGAGAGGAAACTGAACATGACAAAAACATAAAAGAACACTGATAGAGATAAGTAAGAAATTGAGACAAGGGCACAGCTGAACCTGTGTGTCCTGGATATCTTCCAAAGGCTGAGTGTTCTGGTTTGCTAGCTGCCGGAATGCAATATACCAAAAATGGAATGGCTTTTAAAAGGGGGAGTTTAATGAGTTGCTAGTTTAAAGTTCTAAGACCGAAAATGTCCCAGTTAAAACAAGTCTATAGAAATGTCCAATCAAAGGCATCCAGGGAAAGATACCTTGGTTCAAGAAGGCCGATGAAGTTCAGGGTTTCTCTCTCAAATGAGAAGGCACATGGTGAACACAGTCAGGGCTTCTCTCTCAGCTGGAAGGGCACATGGCGAACACGGCGTCATCTGCTAGCTTACTCTCCTGGCTTCCTGTTTCATGAAGCTCCCCGGGAGGCGTTTTCCTTCTTCATCTCCAAAGGTTGCTGGCTCGTGGACTCTCTGCATCTCATGGCTACATCGTTCTGCTCTCTCTGAATCTCTCATTCTCCAAAATATTTCCTCTTTTATAGGACTCCAATAAACCAATCAAGACCCACCCAAGTGGGTGGAGACATGTCGTCCTTTAATCCAGTTTAACAACCATTCTTGACTAAATCACATCATTCACAGTTCTGATTACAGTTTCAAACATACAGCATTGAATGGAGATTATTCTACCTTTATAAATGGGATTTATATTAAAACATGGCTTTTCTTAGGGGGCATACTTCCTTTCCAACCAGCACACTGAGTATCTCTATGAGCATCTCCAGTCGTTGTTGTCATTCTCTTCTCCACTGCCAAGGTGTACTTGTCATCTGTTGTTTTCACCACCCAATATCCATGCCCCTTTCTGGTAAGAGTTTCTCGATTTTCCTTTGAGGAACTTCCCCTCTCCCAATGTGTGCAGTGAGTTTGGGCCTGTCAAAAACACCATCTCTCTTTTTTTAGGTTTTCAAACCACTATTTAAACAATAGTCCTCACACATGTGTTCACAGATGTCTCTTCCTCCACGAGACCTTCCTGGACATGATGATTTCATCCCTCTCTGCCCTCCATTGGATTTCTAGAGAATATTTCACATTGCTTAAAGTAGCAGCTAATTACCTCTTGACCCAAGCTGGGCCAATCAGGCACTCTCTCCTGGGATTCTGCAGCTTGGACACAGTGAGGTCAGCACAAAAACCAGCTTCTCTACAGGCCATATCCTGCAGATGGTACCCAGTAGAGCTCAGAAATCACTTCGCTTCCTGTCCTCTGTATGGCCTTTATCTCTCGGAGGGAGGTACCTTACCTTCTTCCAAAACAGTCCTTCTGTTGTCGTTAACCTGAGTTTAGTTTCTGTTGCTTGCGACTAAAGCTTCAAAATTGATTTACATTTATTTCCATTATTCAAGTTTTACCAGAGCTTTAGTTTGCATTCTGAAATCCAGCAGTGAGCAGATCACACCCTGGGGTCTCCTTTTGTAAGACTCATCCCAGGGATTCTCCGTTTTGATCATAGAAGAGAGCTCCATTACAAATGAAAGCAGCCATCTGATATCCTTGCACCATTTCATTTCTCATACCTACTAATTTAAGGAAAGAGATACCTGTGATCCTTCTGGCCTGGGCTATATTTTAAGTTGTCTTTTTGATATGCTGTCCCTTCCTATTCCATTCATTTCTCCAGCTCTAAATTCTCTTGCAACATCAGACAATCTTGTAGAGTATAGGGTATTCATCTCCAGCCCTTCTTTCCTAAGTCCTTTCCCTTCTGCTTTCAGAGACCATTTATTTCCGAATGTTAGTAATACCTGCTCAGGAGGCTCTGCTTCTCTTGTATGGGAAAGAGACAGAGATGAATTCTGGCTCTGGAAGTTGGGCCTTCATGGGCCTGGAGATGAATGCCTCGTACCAGAGTGAAAACCAATACCCAGAAGCAATAATGTTCCTTGGCATTTAGGTAATACTTTTCACCTTCAAAGCTATTTGTGGACATTAAAGAATAAGCTGCCAGTTCTTCCCAGACAAGATGAGTGCACTATGCTTGTATAATCCACTCCTGTTTCTCAGACACAAACCAAAGGCCCTGATTATAAACTGAGACTGAACAAGATGATTTCTTATGAGGGAAATGTGAGGGACGGAGGGGGCATGAAGGGAGCAGGAAAGAAGAAAAAGAGCAAATTTACAGTTTATCTAGTGACTACTGTGAGTCTGGGACGGCAGTTTGGAGAACTGGCCTGGATCTTCTTCCTTCTGGCCTAGTTTATGAGTGCAGACAGGAAGTTCCCTAGAGACTGTCGGTTCCAGAGTCATCCCTGAAGCTGTGGTTCCTCCTTTTTGATGGTGCTTCCTTTGTGTTACTAACATATTTCTTTATTCCCAATTCAAGTGTTGCCTTGCATGCCAAAGCAAATCCATTTTAAAATGACATTTTTAAAAAAATATGCACGCATACACACAACACATACACACACATCTGCTGTTTTTCTTGCTCCAGTTCCATCTCACCTTTTCTATTTGGGGTGGGAAGAGGAGGACGGGAAAGTATGAACCATGCCTGTTAGTCCAATGCTTCCATAATGATGTGCTTGGAAGGAATTCAATGAAATTAAGGCCTGGCTTTTGATCATTCCATCAAAAGAACAAACGAGCCTCCACCTGCGCAGGGAAACTGATGACTGACTTCTTGGCAGTTAGGCAGGGCCTGGGGCAGGGGTCAAAGCCAGTAAGCAGCTGTATTTCAGAATTCAGTCACCCACCAAGGAGACTTGGTGCCCCAGTTTTCCCGACCACAACCAATAATCATTTCCATCCGAGTCAGGAAAAGTCAATGTAGAAAGTACAATTCCTTCAACAAGGAATTTCCTTACTTCTCAAATGTCATTTTAGTGTACTTGGAATCTGTGTAGTGCTTAAGATAAGAGATATACAACAGACCATATTTGTAAGTCACTGTTTGATGGTTAGCCCGTTGAGTCACGGAGGTCTTTTTTTTTTTTTTTACTGTGGGGTTCTTTTCTCAGAAGCACAATACATTTTATTAAACCAACATCTAATTTACAAATTTTCACTTTTTACACCTTATACACCAACTGTGGCTCAATCAAGGCACATCTTTCATCGCTACTTAGCTGTTAGTACATGTGTATTCATGTATCTTTTTCTTAGATTTTTCCTACATGTGTGTGTCTCCATCTCACCACTGGGTTGTCCATCACCTCAAGGTCAGGGCTACTGTCTCTTACTAGTCCAGGACTTCCAAATATTTAAGCTAAGGGAATCAAGGAATGAGGGAAAGGGGAAGTCAGAGAAAAGCAGTACCCTAGTCTAAGACTTGAAAGTGACTGATGATTCTACAGGATTCCATGGCTTGCACTACGCCGCCTCGAAGGCCACGGGGGTGCAATGTGATGACTCTGTAGGGGGTATAAGGGCGATATGAATGTGTGCTTGCCCAGGATCAACATAGGTTAGTAGTCACTTTCCTTAAGATGTAGCAGAGGCTGTGTGACCTATTTAGTCAGAATGCATGTAAACAGAGAGCACAGTGGTACCTTGCTGCCACGTGGCCTCACTGTGGCTTCACTAGCAAGGACTCTGCTGAGCCAAAGGCTTGGCTGAGGACACCCATTACAGACCCCCCACGTGGCCTGTGGGCATTGTCCCTGAGCTGCAGGACCACAGTCAGGATACCCGCCAGAGGGAAGAATGGCTGGGCCCTGGGCATTCCTCTGGGATCTGGAACGGAGAGGGGGATGGTGATGGGAATAGAGACCGAATCTTTGACACCTGAAGCAGGACAAGGAAAGAATCCCTTGCTATGCAGATTCCTAAGCAGATTCCAAGTATTTTATCTACTTCCAGATGTGTTGCTGTACTCGGTATCTAATTCACTGAAAGAGGAACAACTTGTATTGATGGCCTCCACTAGAATTCTTCCGGAAGGCTGCAAATATTTTACCTGTAGGGAAAATTTTAAAGAACCACAAATGAACTGAATATAGCTTGTATAAATGGGCCCCCAGCCTCAAGTCATATTCAAGCAGCTTTGGAAATAGTGTGATAAAGGCTAAAAAGTATAGGCTTTGGCCTCAGACAAATCCCAGATTTTTAACTTACTGGTTGGGAACTCAAGTGAGTTATCTGAGCTGCAGATTCATCTCCTCTGAAATGGGAGAAATGTTGCTTAATTCAAATGGCTATAGAGTTAAAAGTTAGATAACGTAATAAAGCATCTGGCACTCCTCCTGGAATTTTGTAGTATCAGGTTTGTCATTTCTTGTGTCTCCTTAATGGATATATTTCAATCCCAGTTCCACCGCTTTAATGTAAGTGGATTTTAAGCATTCCTGATAGATGTGTTTTAGTTCCAGTGTAATGTTCACACCCATGTTCCCCACTCCTTGTTCCAGGGTTGAATGGCATGGCTCTGGAAAGGCACCCACCCTACCTGAGGGAGGGGCTGGAAGTCTGGTGGTTGGGTGAATGTCAGGTCCTCCAGAGGCAACGCCAAGGCTGGGCCAAGGCTGGGTATGAGAGAGGACAGAAAAAAAATCAACCTTGCCGCAGAGTCTCCCCTTCAGAGGCAGGCAGGAAGCGGACGGTGATGTTGGGTTATTATAGCACAGAGGCAAACAACACAGAAAGGTAATCATACAAGTCAGTAATAGAGCTTATATTCCCTCACCCTTTCCTACAGTGCCAGGCCTGGCCTGCATGGAATCTTGGCAATGGCCTCACGAGTGGGGCTCTTACTATCCCAATTTTACAGATTAGGAGCCACCACTGAGCAGTCACCCAAGCCCCTGCTGTTAGCAAGCGACAGACAAGTTCTAAACCAGCAGTAGCCCTAGAGTCCCCTGGGTAGCCATTAGGGTATGCTGACCTGCAGCAACAAACATACACACACATTTCTACTTAAAAGCAACACACACACATACATTACACAAATCCAAAACATAAAAGGATAGCTCCTGAAAGGTCATTGTTCCCAGTGACTTTAGGTGTGGGGGTGGCACCTCAGCAGTGGTTTGCTCTGTCTGTGCGTGCTGTGGTGCCTGTTTCCTATTGAGATGGAACTCGTTAGTGTCGGAGGGGGTGGCAGTGCCGAGAAGATGAAAGGTGAGCCGTTGTGGAATATGCCAAAGTTCTAGAACATTCTTTTAGAACAAGTGGGCAGTAGTAATTACTCAGCTGAAATTTAGCAATGGTCTAAAGGCTGGTATGTGTTTGATCTGGAGGGCTCTGAAATAAGATTCCAGCAATCGGCTATTGGTGATTTGGTTCAGTTAAGGAAGGACAAGAGCTCTTTAATAACCCTTTTGAAGTACTGATTCCATAAGGTGAACACAAAAGATTAACATATGTAATTGAGTATTGCACTATTTATATTGCCAATCTTGGAAGGGTGCCAGAATTTCAGTGACACTTTTGTGGGGCTCATTTTGAATTGCTTTTAAGTCAGAAACACCTTTGAGGATATTGAGCTGCATTCTATTTGGCCAAGAAAGAACTCCATAGCAAGAACGCTGAGGAGACAAAGCTAGGACCCTCTTCTTACCCTCTGCACATTTACATTCAGTCAAATAATTAGGACATATATGTGCTATAACACTGGACAGCATCCTTAGTGTAAAAGAAATATTAATTCCAAAAGGCTATGAAAATTCTGGCAAGGAAGAACTTCTTTGGGTAATTTCACAAGGGACATGGCTTTGAGTTAGGCTTTAAAGGCTAGCTTTTAATTAGCTGAAGACCGGTCAGAAGGATGGGTAGTGATGAGAGGAGAGCCAGGAAAGCAGAAGGAAAAGGTGAGAAAGACCAAGACAGCCTTGAATGTCTCAAGCGATCTGGGTTGCCTGGAGAATAGCATGTTGTTTTAGTCTGCTAAAGCTGCCAGAATGCAACACACCACAAATGGGTTGGATTTTAATAAAATGGGATTTATTTAGTTAAAAATTTATAGTTCTTCAGAGGAAAGGCAACTAACTCATCAGAGCTTTTCTCTTACATGGGAAGGCACAGAGTGATGTCTGTTGGCCTTCTCTCCTGGGGGCAATTCCTTCATGCATCTCCAAACGTCTGGGCGAGTGCTGAGATGAGGTACATTGAGTTGCTTGGGCAATGCTGCATTGAATTTGACCACTCTCTTTTAAACCCCCAGCTAATTAAATTAAGCATCACTCACTGCAGAAGTCACTCCATGTAGTGGACTACAGATGTAATTAGCCATAGATGAATTTCACATGCTAATGATTCAAGTCCACAGCAACAGAACTAGACACCATCATCTGGCCAAGCTGACAGGTAAACCTAACTACCACATGTGTGTTGGTGAGAAGAAGGAAATTAGGTCATAAAGACAGATTTGGGGAATATCACACAAGGCTTGGAATGCCCATCTGAGAAGTCTGTACTTTAAGAAATGGGAAGGCTCTGAGAAGCTTTAAGCATTAGAATGTGGCTGAAATTATGCTTGGAGAAGACTAATGTCCTAGTGGTGTCACAGATGGATTAAGTCTTCTTAAAGCTGACATCTGAATTTTGGAAAAATCCTGAAGTCTGATGACTAAAATCCTGAAGTCTGATGACTAAGAAAGGTGATGCAGAACTGGACATTATCACTTGTGGTTAAAAAACAAGTATTGAATAAAGTAGTGTTCTAGTTTGCTAGCTGCAATGCAATATACCAGAAACAGAATGGCTCTTAAAAAGGGGAATTTAATAAGTTGCTGGTTTACAGTTCTAAGGCCGAGAAAATGTCCCAATTAAAACAAATCTACAGAAATGTTCAATCTAAGGCATCCAGGGAAAGATACCTTGGTTCAAGGAGGCCAATGAAGTTCAGGGTATTTCTCTCAAATGAGAAGGCACATGGTGAACAGGGTCAGGGTTTCTCTCTCGGTTGGAAGGGCACATGGCGAACACGACATCATCTGCCATCTTTCTCTCCTGGCTTCCCTTCACCAAGCTCCCCGGGAGGCATTTTCCTTCTTCTTTTCCAAAGGTCACTGGCTGACAGACTCTCTGCTTCTTGTGGCTATGTCATTCTGCTCTCTCCGAATCTCCTGCTTTCTCCAAAATATTTCCTTTTTTATAGGATTCCAGTAAACTAATCAAGACACACCCAAATGGGTGGAGATACGCCTCCACCTAACCCAGTTTAGCAACTACTCTTGATTAAATCACATCTCCAGGGAGATGATCTGATTACAGTTTCAAGCATACAATACTGAATAGGGATTAGTAGAAACGGCTGCCTTTACAAATAGGATTAGGATTAAAACATGGTTTTTCTGGGGTACATATATCCTTTCAAACCAGCACAAGTAGTAAGACTGATTTTCTTCTGTGGCTCATAAACAGGGCTGATAGAGTCCAAACAGATTAAGGAAAGGTTGGCAGTTGGTGGCAGCATCACAGAAATAACTGTACTATCTCCTCTAAAGCATCTGCTTTCAAGGGTAAAACCCATTCCAATGGTTAATTGGTTTGCTCTTTGAAAGCTCTCAGAGGTGTTACTTTAGTCACACAGTGCCCTTCAGAAAAAAGTCTATTACAAACCCATCCCCAGGAAGAGCTCCTGGAAGAACAGGAAGACCTTCTTATCCAGTCTGTGATGCCTTTTGGTATGTCAGCTTGACTAGGCTACAGTCCATAGTTATTCAATCAAATGCCAATCTAAGTGCTGCCATGAACAGATGCTACTGGTGTAAGTCCTATCAGTTAATGCTAAGTAGGGGAGATTACCCTTGTGGGCCGTACTTAAAAGTAGAGTGAGGCTTTCCTGAGAAGAAAATCCCCTTGCAGGCAACGGCCTCAGCCTAGGCCCCTGCAGTTCTGGCTGCTTGTGATCTTTCCTCCCTGAACGCCTGCCTATAGACATCAGATGAATTTAGCCAGGCCCCACAATCATATAAGCTAATCCTTGTAATAAATCCCTTACTATATATATGTGTGTGTATGTGTACATTTTCATTATGTACATGTGATAGTTATATGTGTAGTGAGTTTATACAATATATAAAAAATCCTCTACTGATTCTGCTTCTCTGGGTAAGAACTGATTGATATGCAGCATATATTACTTTATGAGAGCCAACGCTTATATTATGAATTAGTTACATAAACACAACTGTTAGAAATTGTATTTCAACTGAAAGGAAAGCTGGCTTGCTGCATTGCTGTTTATAAAATGGCCACATTCTCCCACCCACAGAGACATGTCATCTAACCCTATCCCATATGGCTGTAGTCCAAGAGTTCTTGAATTTAGGTCTACGACCCTCTGAAGTTGTGTATAGAATTTTCCCGAGAGTCTGCAGCTTTCATCAAAAGATTAAGAACCACTGTAGATTATTTGGAAGGTTATTATATTATTTATACTCAATTTCCCAATGATTGATTGTACTTATGCTATGAATGGGTAGTTGACTCCCTGGCTGCTTGCCTTGTTCCGAAACTATTGCTAACATTTTATAGATTTTTTTCAGAAGGAGGAACAGGGCTCTTTTAATTAGTAAAGGGAATTCAGTTTCAGTCTTTATTTAATTAAAAGTCCATAAATACAGAGTTCCCGGAAGATAGTAGAGTAGGGTAGGCCAGGTTCGCCCCTGCTCCATGGAAGAAGAGACAGAAAAAACAACCGGAACTGCAGTCATGGTGGGTGAGTGATTGAAGAGGGTCTTCAGCATCCATAGGGAGGTCCTGGACAAGACAGGCAAGGAGATTGGAATGGGGAGACCAGGGTGAGTCGGAATGGCCACAACCCCACTGGGCATAGATGGCGGTGCACAGGGAAGTATGGATCCGGGGAGCAGATCATCACTCCACTCCAGCCTGCCCCAACAGCTAGCTGGGAAGAACTGCCCTCACAGCTCCACAGCTGGCAACACCCATGAGGAGCCCAGAGGCACACCTAGCCACCTACCACAAATAGCCGTCCTGTTGGATGCTGGGAATGGTGGATCCACTGGACGCCAGATGCTGTGATCAGCTGCCCTGCCTGGCATTGCCATCAGCTGTTCTGTTCTGTGTGCGGCAAACGGCCACCTGGCTGCCATGCGCCAGGAGAAGACCCCTGCCACACACACCATCTTGCATGGGCCGCTGCAGTTAGGGATAAAAAAAGGATATCAAGAAGACCCTACAGTGAGTTGGCCCAAGATGGTGGCATAGTGAGCTGTGGGATTTAGATCGTTCTCCAGAGCAGCTAGTAAATATCCAGGAACAGTACAAAACAACTGCTGGGGTCACATCAGTGACCGGACACACAGTGTATGCTAGTCTGGACAAACCTGGACCAGCTGCAATCCCACCCAGAATTGTGAGTTCCCCAAGCCGTAGATCTTGAGGCTTACTCTTGTGAAGCTTATGTAGGCAGTAGAGAAGCTTAGCCTACCTATATGTATGCCTAAGAGTTACATTGTTGATCAGATGTGGCCTCACTATCTCTAAGCCCAACTCTGCAAGTGAAATCATTGCCCTTCCCCCTAGGTGGGAGGGGTGAAAGTCTCCCTTGCAGCATGGGAGATGACTCCCAGGAATGAGTCTGGCCCTGGCACCGTGGGATCAACAATTCCATCCTAACCAAAAGCGGGGAAAAGAAGTGCAACTAATAAAGTATCAGTGGTTGGGAGAGTTCAAACAGAGTTGGGAGGCTACTCTGGAGGTCACTCTTATGCAAGCTTCAGTTAGACATTGCTACCTATTATAACTTGTCAACCCCCCACCAAAACCATTCCAGCCAATCCTAAAGAATACCTAGGGCAATATCTAAGATTGTACAAAGGTTCCACGCACTAGGGTAACTTTCCAGAAATCTTTTTAAAAAAATATCCTGAAGTTGTTGTTTCATATTCTGTGTCCCCTCCAGAGTTCCGATTTTCTTTTATCTGCAGTTAGGGAGAGGCAGGCTTGAGGGGTGGAGGTTGCTCAAGTGCACCATCTGCTGGGAAGAAGCTGTAAGTGCAGTCTGGCAAACTCCCCATTTGTCTAGTTTTTTAAAATATATATATTTATTATTTCTTAAATATATTTAATTTCTATATTTTAATTTTATTTCTATTTTTTTCTCTTTCTTCTGTGGGCACCAGTATGAGTGCATTCACAAAATATCCTGGGGTGTCTGCTTCTGACTTCAGGCCCTATTGTTGCTGAGGTGTTTTTCTTTTTTTTTTTTTTTTTGGGTGAGGGGTGCATGGGCTCGGAGTTGAACCAGGTCTCCTGTGTAGCATGCAGGTACTCTGCCACTGAATGACCTGTGCACCCCTGCATGGCTTTAAATAGACCCTTCAGCTGCTTTAAGTACAACATGAGATCCCGGCCTTGGTTTGGTGGGGAATTACTGACAAACCAAGTGTAAAAGGGGACCTTCTTTTATCTGGGCCATTTCTGCCTGGATCTTCGTGTGCTTTGTGATTTTCTGTTGTGTTTGGGGCACTTGATTATCTTAATAAGGTTATTTTGCAAATTGGTTTCCTTTACTCATCTAAAGTTATGTATTCACTTGGGTCTGTGCTGAAGGTCCTGAAACCTAGAGCCTCTCCAGAACATCAGCTAGTCCCCATCTCCCTACCCCACGTTAGTGACAGTCCCTTCCAACATGAAACAGTTAGAATGGCCGTAGCCCAAAACCACTAAAGAGTGGGATAGAAAGATCAAAGGTGATGGTGGAGTTATACAGAGAAGGTAGGTTTTAACAAATGAGTATGATTGCTGAATCACTAAATTGATATTTCTTTTAGTCTCCAGCATCTTAGAGAAGCTAGAAGTAAAAACCTAAAATTGTGGAATTATAACCCATACCAAACTCTGAATCTTTCTACAACTAATTGTTGGGTTGTGCTGTGCTTTGAAATGTATAGCTTTTCTGTATATATGTTATTTTTCACAAAAAAAAATTTTTTAAGTTGATTGTGATGATAAAAATATATTTATTCCTTCTAGCCTCCTATATTCTGGAGCAGCTAGAAGGAAAAGTCTGAGAGGATGGTATGGTAGGCCATGATGAACTCTGGAATCTCTTCTTTAACTACTTGTTGAAGAGTGCTTTGAAAACTTGCTTTTTCCTTTCTTTGCTTTATATGTATGCTATTTTATACAATAAAAAAGTTAGAAAAAAATGTCAGTTCTACACAAATTGATCTATGGATTCAGTGAAATGCCAATCGAAATTATAACAATGTTCTTTGAAGACTTGGAAAAGTTAGTTATCAAATTCATTTTGCAAATGTCCGTTTGTGTCCTTGCCCTCATGTCCTTTGAGTAGAGACAGCATATAGATGGGTCCCGTTCCCTAATCCATTCTGCCAGTCCATGTCCCCCAATTGGGAAGCTTAATCCATCAACATCAATGTTCTTATTGACCAGGCTTTTTGCCTTTTGGCTTTTATATGTCCTAATTTTCCTTCTTTTTACCTTTACTAATGGTCTTCCTTTCTACACTCTTCTCCACACCTCTCTTTTCTGCCTTCATATCTGTCCCTAGTATTCCCTTTAGTATTTCTTGCAGAGCTGGTCTCTTGGTCACAAATTCTCTCAGTGATTTTTTGTCTGAAAATGTTTTAATTTCTCTCTCATTTTTGAAGGAAAATTTTGCTGGATATAGAATTCTTGGTTGGCAGTTTTTCTCTTTTAATAATTTAAATATATCATCCCACTGTCTTCTTGCTTCCATGGTTTCTGTTGAGAAATCTACGCATAGTCTTGTTGGGCTTCCCTTGTATGTGATTAATTGCTTTTCTCTTGCTGCTTTCAAGATTCTCTAAAGTTCTCTTTGACCTCTGACATTCTGATTAGTAAATGTCTTGGAGCACATCTATTTGGATCTATTCTCTTTGGGGTACACTGCACTTCTTGGATCTGAAATTTTAAGTCCTTCATAAGAGTTGGGAAATTTTCAGTGATAATTTCCTCCATTAGTTTTTCTCCTCCTCTTTCCTTCTCTTCTCCTTCTGGGACACCCACAACACGTATATTCGTGCGCTTCATATTGTCTTTCAATTCCCTGAGTCCCTGCTCATATTTTTCCATTTTTTCCCTATATTTTCTTTTTCTTGCCGGATTTCAGATGTTCCATCCTCCAGTTCAGAAATCCTATGTTCTGTCTCTTGAAATCTACCATTGTAGGTTTCCATTGTTTTTTTTCATCTTTTCTACCGTGCCTTTCATTCCCATAAGTTCCGTGATTTGTTTTTTCAGACTTTCGATTTCTTCTTTTTGTCCATCCCTTGCCTTCTTTATATCCTCCCTCAATTCATTGATTTGGTTTTTGATGAGGTTTTCCATGTCTGTTCATATATTCTGAATTAAATGTTTCAGCTCCAGTATCTCATTTGAATTGTTGGTTTGTTCCTTTGACTGGGCCATATCTTCAATTTTCCTAGTGTGATTTTTTATTTTTTGCTGGCATCTAGGCATTTAATAACCTTAATTAGTTTATTCTGGAGATTGCTTGCACTTCTTTTACCTAGAGTTTTCTTGCTGGATGAATTTGTTGTCTCTCTGTTCTTTGACATTCAGTTCAGCTTTTTCTGGGACCTCTAGCTTAGGTTTTGTTTAACCTAATTTTTCAGTTC
This sequence comes from Myrmecophaga tridactyla, assembly GCA_004026745.1. Lineage (NCBI taxonomy): Eukaryota > Metazoa > Chordata > Mammalia > Pilosa > Myrmecophagidae > Myrmecophaga > Myrmecophaga tridactyla. The sequence goes on along the minus strand of PVIY010033999.1, from coordinate 3,115 downwards.
TTGTTTTCTTGTTTCTTGCCCTGCTTGTATGGTGCCTTTTTCCCCCCACCCTGAGGAGGGTCTACATAGATATTATAGACCCCAGCTGGATTTTCCCAGACCAAACTGGCCTCCTATGAGGAGAAAAGATTCACCTGCGTCGGTTTTCCCTGAGGGTGAGACCCAGCATGTTGAAAGACTTTCCTGTGAAGTCTCTGGGCTCTGTTTTTCTTATCCTGCCCAGTATGTGGTGCTTGTCTGCCTGCAGGTCCCACCAGCATATGATGATGTGGTACCTTTAACTTTGGCTGGGGGCGTGGTGGAGACAGAGGAGAGGTTGTAGGCTGGTTTTAATGGCTTCAAATTACCAAGCCCTGGTGTATAAATTCCTTAAGGGAAGGATTCCACCTGAGTTGGGCTTCACCCCTCCCCTGGGGAAGGCACAGGTTCCAGACAAGCCCTCAAAATGAGTTTGTTTCTGCCTATGCCTGGGGCAGTTGCAGCCTGAGGAGCCCTGCCGCTGAATCCAGAAGCAGTCAAGACTTTGTAGAAACACAGCCACAAAAACCTGTTTCCTTCTCTTTTTTTCCTTTTTCCGTCATCCCCGCCCCCTTGGCGCCGGGGCAAAAACGAGCAACCTCCACTTTGACCAGGTTCACCTGAGCTGGGGGCCTATTTTCAGTAGTCAGAATTTGTTAATTAATTCCATAATTGGCGTTTGGTTGCGCTCAGCCCCTGCTGCTGGTAAAGTCTCTTTCCTTTCCCCTCTGGGAAGCAGCCGTGGGGGAGGGGCACTGGCCGCCACGGCGTAGGGAACTCACGGCTCTGGGGGGGCTCGTAGCTGGTCCAGCTGGTCCAGACTGGGGTACGCTGTGTGTCCGGTCACTGACGTGGCCCCAGGAGCTGTTCTGTGTTGTTTCTGGTTATTTACTAGTTGTTCTGGAGAACAAACTAAAACGCACACATTGCTAAGCCGCTATCTTGGCCTGGAAGCCTCAAATTCATTTTGAAGGGAAAGAGACCTCATATAGCTAAAGATATCCTAAAAAAGAAGAGCAAAATGGGAGGACTAACACTTTCTGCCTTTAAAGCTTACTATAAAGCCACAGTGGTCAACACAGCATGGTACTGGCATGAGGACAGAAGTATTGACCAATGGAATCAAATTGAGGGTATGAAGATAGACCACCAAATCTATGGTCAATTGATCTTCAATAAGGCCCCCAAATCCACTGAACTGGGACAGACTAGTCTTTTCCATAACAGGCATGGGAGAACTGGATATCAATAGCCAAAAGAATTAAAGAGGACCCCTACCTTACACCTTATACAAAAATTAATTCAAAATGGATTAAAGACCTGAATGTAAGAGCCAGTACTATAAAACTCCCAGAACAAAATATAGGGAAACATCTTCAAGACCTAGTTAAGAAGGAGGTACTTTCTTAAAATTTACACCCAAAGCACAAGCAAGAAAAAATTGGTACAAATGGGAACTCTTTAAAATCAAAAGCTTCTGTGCCTCAAAGGACTTTGTCAAAAAGCTGCAGAGGGACTCCTACTCACATTTTTGAGACACCAAGGATCTCCTTCAACATGGCCCAGAAAGATCCGCAAACGAGACCATCTCTACATGTCAAAGGCGCAGTCACACCAAATTCACACCAGATCAGCCGAAAATCCTCATAGACACTTTCAACCAAAAACCTTACCCAGGTTATGCTACCAAACAAAAAATTGCTTTAGAAATTAACATTGAAGAGTCTAGAATCCAGATTTGGTTTCAGAATTGAAGAGCTAGACACTCATTCCAGAGGACAGAACCTGAGCAGGCCTTAGAATCAAGCCAGGCCCACAGACCAGATGCCCCTGCCGAGATTCAAGTTAGAGAAGCCAGGCAGTGCCGGACCACCGATACATCTTCCCAGTTATGCGCTCTCATCAGGGCTTTCAAGAAAAACCCTTACCCTGGGATTGATTCCAGAGAAAGACTTACTAAAGAAATTAGGATTTCAGAGGCAAGAGTCCAAATTTGGTTTCAAAACTGAAGATCTTGATTCTATGACCAAAGAAAAAAAGAACCTGGTGAGATCCAAGGAAAAATACAAGACAAGGCACAAGGTCTCTGAGAAGAGAGAGTTCTAGCCACAGAAACTACACAAAATGTCACCAACCTCACGAGCAACTGTTTTATTTCTCTGGAGCCAGAATGAGGGGGCATAGAAGCAAGTTCACTATATCAGATATCATCATCCTGAGACCCAAATCTATCTCACTCATCCTGGGAATACACTCTTCCTCTGCGATTGCAAGTTGAGCATTCTGGAAATGGTAAGCAAGACTTCAGAAGGCAGAAACAGGTCCAAGGGGCACATCACAGCGCTCCTCACCCAGACTGGATCTAGAGTTCAGTTTGAGGACAGTGAAAATACAACTAGCACATTTTTAACCATCACAGTGAGAATTGGTTCAGACAAAAATCATCAGTGGATGTAAAACTCTCGAAATGAATGTGTTTTGAAGAACAAGATACATATTGTCTCAAAGAATCTACCCATGGATTCTTTATTAATTACAAAAGGAAATTTGTATCAGAGAAACCTGACAGACTCCACCTTAACCAAGTGCTTGAAATTTGCTTTACAGCAATAACACGGACTGAGGTGAGGTGCCTCCTGATATGAAGCATCTAAGAAAGACAAAACATCCTTTCTGTGGTATTACTGCCAAAAGTGCACATGCTTAATTTAATCATGAGGAAACACCAGACAAGCAAAATTAAGTGACATCCTACACAGTAATAGACCCGTACTTTTCGACAATGGATTGAATAATTGCAATAAAGATGGAGAGATAGTATGCCAACTCAAAAAAAAAAAAAAAAAGGCTGCAGAGGTAGCTAACACAATGAGAGAAAATATTTGAAACCATATATCAAATAAAGGTTTGATAACCTGTGTACATAAAGAAATAATACAACTAACAATATAAGAACAAACAACTCAATTATAAAATGGGTAAAGGAAAGGAATAGACACTTCTCCAAAGAGCAAATACAAATGGCTAAAAAGTACATAAAGAGATGCTCATCTTCATTAGCTATAAAGGAAATACAAATCAAGACTACAATGAAACA
>PVIY010033998.1:0-27548 GCA_004026745.1 Myrmecophaga tridactyla | reverse complement strand
TTCAGGCCTGTGGAGAGGACAGAGACTCAGCTATGGACTGTGAAGTTCTCCCCAGGGAGGGAGGGTGACAGGGAAGGAAGCTGGAGCAGAGAAGTGGAGGTATAGAGCAGGGCCTGTGGGCCGTGCTGACTTCCCTTACCAGGAGGGTGGGAGAGGGAGAGAACCGGGTCTTTGTTTCCCTGCTTGGGTGCAGTGCCACAGCAGGTAGTGGAGACACAGAGGCATGGGTGGGGGCTGGGTGGTGGCCAGGTGCAGCAGGTAGGTGACTGGGATGGTCTCCAGCAGGCTGACCACCCTCAGGGACAGGCACAGGGCAAAGTAGACACCTGGAGGGAAGGCAGGTCTGTGAGGTGCCAGAGGCACTGCTAAAGACTTCTTGTTTCATCTTTTCTCAGAGGGCCCTTCTCCAAAGGATCGCTTTGCACTGTGAGTGGGGCTGCTGTCCCTTTCCTCACACCCTCCCACCTTGCTTTTGTTTTGATGGAGGGAGGGGTCATACTGATGAGGGGGGTGCCACTGGCAGGGAATAAGTCATTCATCATGAGGAGGAAGACTTTGTAGCCCAGCAAAAGTGTCATCTTGAATGGGGCACGATTCCGGCTTTCCGCCTGCTGGTAGAGGCTGAGGGTGTCTATAGCAACCAGAAAGCCACTGGGCAGCAGGTTTATCACGTAGAGGCTGGGCCTGCGCCGATGGCCACCTGGTGGAGGAAGAGAGGGGGACAAGTGAGGAGGAGGTTGGGAGGCTACCAAACTAGGATAGGGACCAGAGTTGGATTTGTCGCAGATTATGCTGTCTAGTAAGGAAATGCTACCTCTTGTCCCTTTACACTTCCTATCTCTCCCTCCGAAGTCATCTTCATTACCACGTCTGCCTTTCCAGGGTTTGGTTCTTCTATGCTTCTTATACATTGACATGTATATCATTCCTTCATGGCCCAAGGTGTCAACTTTCTCCATTTTAAGTTTTTATCTCTACTAATGTGCTCTTGGCACCAGAATAAGAGTGCTGGGTCCAGCTTCTTAGGGATCATGTGCATTTATCTTTATATTTCTGCTTGCTTTCCTCATCAAGGTCTAATCTTCAGTTACTGTGCTGATTCACATTAAAGACTGGTGGGAGGGAAGCCAGAGAGTGGCAGATTCTCGGATTTAGAAGGATTTGGAATCATTCTTAGACAGTGTTTCATAACTTTTTTTTTACTTTATCTTTTTTTAAAAAAGTGTAAAAATCACTGCCCTCCAAAAAGTTCTGAGAGCCTTAGGGGATGGGAGGGTTGCTTTCACTGGGAATAATTGGCATAGGAGCCTTGTTTCTTCTTCAAGGAGAATATTTACTCATACATATTGAAGAATATTTACTCGTACATACTAAATGCCAACAATATGCCAGGTACTGGAATCAATGAAGAAAAGTGATACAACCTGCCCTTTTGGAGCTTACTTTCTAATGGGAGGGCTTAAATTCTAGTCGGGGGCATAAGCTATGAATCTTAGGAGAAGATCACCACCAGGGCCCCTGAGCTCACATAAAAAACGATCTGGTCGTATTGGTGGGCATTCACAATCATCGTCATTGCTCAGAAGTACCCACTCCCCCTTGCTCCAAATGAGGTTCAGTGATGTGTTCGAAATCTCCTGCACATCCTTCTCCATGCCCTGGACCATATACTCCACTGCAAAGGAGACTCAGATGGCTCAGCCTCCCCTGATTCTCCCACCCTCTTACCCAGACTGCTGGATCCATCACCACTTAGCTTCCGCACCCCATCAGTGACATTCCCCCACTGTTCTTGGATTTCTGTCCCCTTCTCACTCAAAACTCATTCTCTGCCTCTTCATAGGCTATTGTAACATGTGTCATCCACCTGTGTAGACGAAAGAGCTGAAGGTAAATGTGCAGTTCTGCTGGTCAAAGGGGAAGTAGAAGATGTCCAGGTTACAGAGGCTGACTACCCGCATTGGTTTTTCAGACGTGATGCGACTTTCATTGTTAACAAAAGCCACGTGACCTGTAGGTGTCTGGTCTACATTCATGCTGTGTATGAGAAGCAGGGAGGGGGTAGTAGATCCTGTGGTTCCCCATCAGATTTGCCTTCCATCTCAGCTCACCCCACTCCTGTGCTGCTGCCCCACTCTCTTGACTCCCCCTTTTCCACTTCGCCCCCTCTGGTGGGAGTTTTGTGGTCTAGTCAAGTTGGATACTGCCCTTTTCCAAGTTGTGGCCTGCATTGTTTCTATCTTACCCTTCCCTGGAGAAGAGGTTTCCTTCTTCCCTTTTCCCACCCTGAATACTCACAACTCCTCAGTGAAGATGTCTGGAAGGCACAGGTTCTCACTGGCTATGCTGAGCTTCCTGATGCCCCCACATTCCTCCAGGTTCCACCTGATGAGTGGATTATACGAGAGCTAAAGGAAATCATGGCGTGGAATAAACAGGATGTGCGAACCAGTTTCACTCTTGCTATGCCTCCTGCACTTTACATTCCTTTGTTCGTTCATCCCTTCACTCTCCCACCTCCTCCCTAGTGGCACCTGTCACAAAGTCACTAACAAAGTCTAACCTGCTTGCACTTCTCCCTCAGGATTCTCAAGGGAGACCTTAAGCTCAGCTTTGGATTTTTGGGGATGGAGCCACCTAAATGTTGGCTTCCTTGACCTTGGTTTATGCTACCTTTTCCCTGTGACCCATTCTTGCCCTCCAAAACAGGCAGAATAATAAAGTTTTGTGTTCTTATTTCTAGTTGGACTATGTTTGAAGTTGTCTAATTCATGGGTATTCACAGCTTTGCCTGATGTAATCTGAAAATTGGACCCAAGAATGGAAAAAGGGATGTATCATAGTAAAGAGGAGACTGAGTCTATCACACCATATTTAGCCACAGGAGTGATGTCACCAGCTGAAGCTGTGCATCCTGGAAAAATAATTTCCATCAAGGTCGTTAATTCTATGAAGTCAGGTCCAATGCTGTCTCCCATCCCTTACTCATTTCCCAGACTGTTCCATGTGGAAATTATGACTTTCAGTCACGAGCCACTGAAAACCATGGGTCAAAAAACCCCAGAGTACATGGGAAATATAAGTGAAAAAAACAGTCTGAGGGTCCACTGGGAATATGTTTCCTATAGAGTACTCCAAAGAGATAAATTTTACCCGCAGAAATGTCTCTGCAAGGAGTGTGTGGGTAGTTGAGTGGGGGAATTCTTGACTACCACATGGGAGACTGGTTTGATTCCTGACCCACACACTCAAAAAAAAAAAAAATCAACAAATGGTGCTGCAATAACGAGATATTCACATGGAAAAAAATGAAACATGACCCCCAGCACAGAGCATAAAAAAAAATTCTCTGCAACATTCCCCACTCCATAGAATGAACTTCTCATTTTATAAAATCCAGTTAGGGGGTGGTGCGACATGGTCAGTGGCAGAATTCTTCCTGCCATGCCAGAGGTCCAGGTTCGATTCCCAGTGTCTGTCCATGGAAAAAAAAAAAGAAAAAAATCCAGTCAGGGCACCGGCCCTCTGCTTACCACTATCCCACTGTAATGTTGGGTCAGGACTCACCACTTCCAGGATGGCAGAAAGGGTGAAGAAGAGGCTGACATGAGTGGGGACGCTGTAGTTGATGACCAGATGAAAGGCCTTCCTGTCAAACACTGCTTGGAAGGCAGCAGGGTCCTCCCCATGCTGGTCAAATCCTGAGCAATTGATGGTGAAAGTGTCGCCTCTTCCTGCATAGATAAAGATCTAGAGCACAGCCAGTAAGAAGGAAACAGGGTCTCCATGTTCCCTATGTGAGGGGGTGCAGGGCACCCAGGGACTTGGGGAGTCTTTCCACACAGAGAAAAAACAGGGCACACTGGGAGAAGCTTGTGAGGTCCACCTTCCTGAGCCAGGAAGATGAGCTGGTCCTGTAGGCAAATGGTGGGAGTCGATGAGGTGAACTGAGTCAGGCCTCTGTCCTTAATTCCATTGCCTCTGTTCCCATGCAAAACTTGTCCAAATGGATATGCAAACTCAGCCTTGACCGTCACTTTCTGTTGTACTGCTGTGTTCTCGCAGTCACACCACAAGTCTCTTCACCTTCACTCAGTGTCCTTCCATTGTTCACCTCTGTCCTCAAGCCATCTGGGTGATATCACTGACAAATTTTACAACCCAAGTTTTCCTCCTCACTAATTAATAAGGCACAGATGGTCATAAGTTAATGATGAGGATGTGTTCAGGTAATAATGTGAACTATGTTAAGGAAGGAATGCAATTTTGCAATTTAATGCACATTTACTGTGTCTCTACTATGTGCTGTGACTGTGCTCTGCTAAAACTAAGTAGTCATCACAACTGACATCTCTGAAAGAAAATTCCTTTCTAGTCACATTTTTTGGAGCAGAAACAGAGAATTATGTGATAATGTCATCTTACCTATCTCTGATTTTCTACTATTCCTTATGGCTCATTTTCAATAATGTTACAAGAAAAATACTCTAAACTGGGAAATTTACACTAAAAATGTTACCCTGTTCCACTATAGATCTTCTTTCTCATCCTTCTCCTTCCCCCTTAGCACCTCCTCTGGCCCATTTCTTTATCTTCAAGAAAGAGAGAAAGAAGAATGTTGTTCTTCTTCTTAACATCAGTTGATACTCAGAAACTATGGGGATAGATTATATGCCTGGAAAGAGAGCGATGTAGGGAAGGAAAAGAGGCCAATAGAAGTACAGAAGTGGAAAAGCGGCTAAAAGGAAAATTTTTTTAGGTTTCTAGGAAGAGTTGCAGAGCTGTCAGTGACTAGGAGTTTTCATTTTTACCAAAATGAATACCCAGTCATTGACTGACTAGGAATAACAAAAATTAGCCTGGTTCTCTGATTCCCAGAAGTTATATGGCTCCTTTGCTCTTGCTCCTGTTCCTTCTTACCTTAAAGCAGAAGGGAGAGAATGAAGCTGAAAAGGAATCCTTCCCCATGGGGCCAACCTTTCCATTTTCCTCTCCTCTGATCTCCTAGGGGACTTAGTTGACCTTAAAAGGCCACAGGCCACAGCTCGAGCCCTAGCTTTGAATAATACAGGTGTCAGGTGGCATTAGCCATCTTTCTGACAAGCACCCCTGATAACAAAAGAATATCATGGGGGCCTGAATCTGGTTTCCAAAAGGAATCTGGCAAATCAGTTTGGAGAAGCAGCAGCAGAAATTCATGGTCACTAGAGTACACCTAATGCTTCCTCATACTTTAAAGTTACTCTGGCATATAATGCATCATTGAAAAGGCACATAATCACTGCCATTGCCTTCAAGTGGCACCTACCCTTATTTTAGCCCTGTTGCCATCTTTAAAAACTTGGAGGTGGGTGGGACGGTGGGTGGAAATCTTTTTTTTTGTAATCAACTTTGGGTGCTGTAGTTTTAAAAATGGCTTCAGGACTGGTGAGTGTTTACCTTTGAGAGTGCATATGATTTTTAGGGTGTGGCAGAGCAATTTGGAGCAAATTCTACTGAATGAATGAAATGATTAGTGGTTCAGACAGGAGATAGTAGAGGTAATACCATTTTTAGTAGGAGATGACATCCACTTTTAAAGAAGTGCTCAGGAGCTATTGGCCTGCACTTTTATATTGTTTTAGGCCCTTCTAATGTTTTTAAGAAATTAGTCAACATTTAAAAATTGGGAGATTTCAACTATAACTTGTGTTTCTGGCTTCATTTGAAAACCAGGAAGATCTAGCAACACTAGGCTTACATTTCTGCTTGACAACAACTTTCTGGAGCTAAGAAGTGGTTGAACCCTTTGGATTGAGATTTCTAGATCTTCTCAGCCATATCAACCTTTATTGTCTTATATCCGAGCAGCTTCTCTCATTTATATTAACTGCTTAACCTCTGTGGGTATTTGAACTTACCTTTGAGTATTAAGATTGATTTTTCTTGTTTGAGTCTTTAACGCCCTTGGAAAGTGCCAAAATACCATGCCAGGCCCTAGGTAATCCCAGATTTAGGGTGAGCAAATAGCTGGTTCATAGTGGAAACTAGTATTATTTCTGGCAGGAAATGATTCTGGGAGGGGAAGGTAACTAGTGGCTTAGAGAACCAAGGGAGAGCAATTGCCTCAATGAAGAAGCTTTATAGACACGGATACCATGATTACATGATGGTGTGATGCAGTAGGAAAGGTCTAAGACCAAACTCTGTTGCTGTAAGAATCATGTCATACTTTCTTGGCCTGTTTCCTCACTTCCAAAACTGAAAGGATAAAACCTGTCTTGGAGTTTTAGGTGTGTTTTTTTATGCCTTGCCCATCTTAAGCAATTGCAGTAGAAATAACAGTAAATGTAGCAATAAAAGTAGTTGTTTTTGTTTTCCTGGTGGCTCAGGGTACTTCAGTCTGAATAGACTCTTCTGGACTTAAAATGTCTGGTTGACTGAAGCAACCCCAGTTCCTGTGAGCATAAAAGCCCTTTTCCCTCAGCCTCGTTCAGCTAGATCCTGGTGAGGTTTGTCCTTCCACTCTCCTCAGCATCATTTTTTTTTATCTTTTGGGAATCCCTTCCTCTTTAGGAACTTTTTGCTTGTTTTTTTTCTTTTTTTTTTTTTAAAGATGACTTTGGACCAGCATTTCCTACAGAATGCTAATTCTACAGGATGTTAAATGCTGTTTTAAAAAATATTTTTGTTATTTCATGCTCAATTAAGTCTGGGAAATGCTGAATTAAACAAGGCTAAACAGATTTCATTACCGTAGGATAATATCTCAGTCTATTGAGCTAAAATGCTAATGTGACTTTTAAATATTATATACATTATCCCCCAAACTTAGTTGGCCTTGGGAATTTTTTTTCTCAGACTATCTTGCAGTACTAGTATTCCATGGCTTATATTATGGGAAACACTGCCGCCAGTTAACAGAATAAGTCTAGAAGAAAAAAAAATGTTAAATTTGTCTTATACTTGGTACAGATAGAATACTGAATGCGAATAGCACATATATAAATAAATCAAGAAGTGGAAAACAAGTAAACTGTATAAATATTTTAAAACCTGAAGTTTGATTAGAACTGTAAGAAGCTACAAGCAATAAAAAGCTGTTTTAAGCTGTGAGTTTCAAGGTTTCTCTCCCGATCCCTCAGCAATACAAACCTAGACCGATATAAGGAAGAGTCTTTTTATTTTTTAAATTTATTTTTTTAGTTTTATAAACCCTTTTTAAAATTGTGAAATATAACATATATACAAAAAAGTAGTAAATTTCCAAGTACATTTTTACAAGTAGTTACAGAACAGATCTTTAAGTTTGGTATGGGTTACAGTTCCATGATTTTTCATTTTTTAAGGAAGACTCTTTTTTTATCCCATTTAGCTCAGTGATGACCTGCCATTGTGGGTTATATGTCATCCACCTAGATAGAATTTGGCAATAAGAATTTTAAAAGATTCTTTGGTATTGCTATTTCTCAAATATACCCAAACTGTAACATTTTAGTAGGTAAAAAGCAATGCTGATTGGTGCTCTTACATTAAATAAAGTATAGTATTTGTGTTTCAAGAATGTATAGGTTCCCCGCCATGGGAATGCAGCCTGCATACATTTTTAATTTTCCCAAACAGACATTCATGCCAAGAGGTTGTTATTACCATTCTAGACCTCAGTTGTTTATACCTCCTACTGGCCAAAAGCCCATATTTATAAAGCAAAGCACTTGAGGGTTTGAGGGAATGACTGTTCTTCAAGTCTGCCTAGGACTTTTTTTTAATGCAATTTTATTGAGATATATTTACATACCATATAACCTATCCAAAGTATACAAACAATGGCTCACAGTATTATCATATAGAAGTGCATTCATCACCATGATCAATTTTAGAACAATTTCATTATTCCAAAAATAAAAAATAAAAAGAAAACCCAAAGCATCCCATACCCCTTACCTTCCCCTTATTATTATTAAATTTTGTCTTCATTTTATTACTCATTTACCCATACACTGTATAAAGGGAGTGACACCCACTTAAACATACTTTCTTAATATTCTGTATTTAGTAATTTCAACACCTAAAGTCTTTGTGACTCTGTTCTTGTCTGGTTCAACGTACCCCAACCTCCACCCACTGGCTTTCACTTATGATGTCTGTTTCCATCTGTGATTTGAGAATTTATGACAATGAATTTGTTTTTCTTGGAATGTTGTTTTAGTTTGCTATGCTGCTCAAAGCAGATACTATGAAACACATTGGCTTAAACAGTTGGAATTCATTACCTGTCAAGCTTGCAGTTGTTTTGTTTGTTTGTTTTTGCTTTTTATATAATTTATTTTGTATTATCAAACCAAAACAACATACAAACATGAACTTTTTTTTTTTTTTGTGCATGGTCCGGGAATCGAACCCGGGTCTCCCGCATGGAAGGCGGGCATTCTAACCACTAAACTACCCGTGCACCCAACATGAACATTCTTAACATACAAACATTTCGTGTATGGTGCACAATCAATGACTCACAATATCATCACATAGTAGTATATTCATCACCACGATCATTTTTTAGAACATTTGCATCACTCCAGAAAAAGAAAGAAAAAGAAAAAAGAAAAAACTCACACATACCATATCCCTTACCCCTCCCTCTCAGTGACCACTAGTATAACTCAGTAGATGCTAAGCTTTGCTCCCCCTATTTTTTCTATACCTCTTACCAGTCCCTTTCATTATTCACTAGTATTTCAATCTACTCAATTTATTTTAACATTTGTTCCTGCTATTATTTATTTATTTTTAATTCATATTTTTTACTCATCTGTCCATATTGTAGATAAGAGTATCAGACACAAGGTTTTCGCAATCACATACTCACACTGTAAAAGCTATATCATTATACATTCACCTTCAAGAAACATGGCTACTGGAACACAGCTCTACAGTTTCAGGTACTTCCCTCTAGCCTCTCTAATACACCATAAACTGAAAAGGGGATATGTATAAAATGTGTAAGTATAGCCTCCAGGATAACCTCTTGACTGTTTGAAATCTCTCAGCCACTGACACTTTATTTTGTCTCATTTCTCTCTTCCCTCTTTTGCTCGAGCAGGTTTTCTCAATCCCTGGATGCCGAGTCCCAGCTCATTCTAGGATTTCTATCCCACATTGCCAGGGGGGTTTATACCCCTGGGAGTCATGTCCCACATAGAGAGGGGGACGGTGGTGAGCTTGCTTGCCATGTTGGCTGAGAGAGAGAGGCCACATCTGCGCAACAAAAGAGGTTTTCTGGGGGTGACTCTTAGGCTGAATTTTAAGTAGGCTTAGTCTATTCTTTGCGGGGATAAGTTTCGTATGAACAAACCCCAAGATTGAGGGCTTGGCTTATTGATTTGATCGTCCCCACTGCTTGTGAGAATATCAGGGATATCCTGAAATGCCCAGTCCATACCTCCCAGAAATGGGCGAGAATTCCCCATACACTCCTTATCATTAAAGATGTTGACATTGACATACTGTATCATTTTATTTAGTTTAGTAAGTAATTCCTCTTTGTCATTTTGGGAGGATTAAAATTCCAATGCTAATCTATGGGCTTTGATGTTTGTTGTTTCAGCTGAGTAGATTTAGAAGGTTATTCTGGGTGGAGGAAACAGAGTAAAAACCTGGAAATTAGAGTATTGCTGGGACCTCATATTTGAATAGAAGAGTAACAGGAGATAAAGCTGTAGTAATATGTGGGGGCCAGATCATGGAGGGCCTTGCATATCAAGCTAATGTTTGGTTTTATTCTATAGATCAATGCTTATAAATTGAATGAGATTCAGACCTCTTTTTAGGGAAACAATTCTTTTGAATTCCTAATGGTGGCTTAAATTATTTATATTATGTAAATATATGCATTCATAAAGCCATGTACAAAGTCTTTTTGCTTAAAGCTTATTAGAAAATTAAAACAAAATAAACAAGGCTACAAAATCAATACAGTATTAATTTAATGTGGTAGAGAATATTGTTTTGCTAAAAATAGATGACTGCTGTCAATTCTGTCCTTTTTAAAATGGAGTTGGTTTTTTTTTTTTGCCTTTTTCATTGTGTTATTTAAAAAATTTTTATTGAGATAAATCTTCATGCAGCATACAGTCCATCCAAAGTTTATAATCAGTGGCTCACAGTATCACCACATAGTTGTGTATTCATCACAATGATCATTTTTAGAACATTTGCATAACTCCAAAAAAAGAAATAAAAAGAAAAAAGAAAAAAAACATACATCCCATAACCCTTACTCCTCCCTCTCATAAACCACTAGTATTGAAATCTACCCCTTATCCACTCCTTGTTATGTATTTATTTTTTGTCCTTATTTTTTTATTCATTTTTTGCCTATACCCTGGATAAAAGAAGCATCAGCCACAAGGTTTTCATATTCCCACAGTTATACTGTAAAAAGCTATACAGTTATACAGTCGTCTTCCAAAATCAAGGCTGGGCAGGGACAAGATGGCAGCTTAGTAAGGTGTGGAATTTAGTTTGTCCTCTAGAGCAGCTAGTAAATAGCCAGGAACAGTACAAAACAACTGCTGGGGCCATGTCAGTGATCGGACACACAGCATACACCAATCTGGACAAGCTGGAATGGCTGAGATCCCACCCAGAACCACGAGTCCCCCAAGCCACAGAGGCTGGTGCCCCTCCCCCACAGGCTGGTTTCCTGAGGGGAAAGGAGAGACTTTACTAGAAGCAGGGACTGAGCTCAACGAAGGTCCAATTGTGGAATTCATTAACAGATTCTAATTACTGAAAATAGGCCCCCAGATCTAATAAACCTGGAATAAGAGATAAAGTGCTAGGAGTTGTTGCCCCAGCAGAGAGGGGGCAGGCTGATGGGGTAAAAAAAAACACACACACACACACACAAAAAAAAAAAACAGAGGCTTTTTGAGTTGGGCAGTCCAGAATAGCTGAAAAGGGCTGGACCCTAAAAAAAAGGGGGCACACAGAGCCTGGAGATATGTACAGCAATGTATCAACTAAACTCTTGATTGACAAACAGGGGGGTGAGGTGGGTCCTGTTCTGAAAAGGAAAGTTTTTTTCTTTGTTTCTACTACTTAACAGCTCATTAGATGGAACTCCTGGGCTTCCCAGGCTCCAACTGCCCCAGACAAGGGCAGAATTAAGCTTGTTTGAAAGATAAAGAAGCTGGTCGGGTGAAAAGAGGCAATTCCCTGGAGGCTGTGCCTTCCCTAGGAGAGGGGTGGGGCCTAGCTCAGGTGGAGTCCCTCCCTTGAGGAATTCAGACCCCAGGGACTGGAAAACTGAAGCAATTAAAGCCAGCCTACAACCTCTCCTCTGTCTCAACTACAATCCCAGGGAAGCAAGGAAGTTAAAGGGACTGCATCACTTTATGCTGGTGGGACCCACAGGCAGACAAGCACCACATATTGGGCAGCATAGCAAAAGCACAGAGTCTAGAGGCTTCATAGGAAAGTCTTTCAACCTGCTGGGTCTCACCCTCAGGGAAAATTGATGCAGGCGACTCTTTCTTCTTGAGAGGAGGCCAGTCCTGACAGGGTTCTATAATATCTGAGGAGACCCCCCCCCCCCAAAAAAAAAAACAACTCTGTACACGCAAGGCAAGAAACAGAAAAACAAAAACTGAAAAATTCTGATCAGTTAAACAGAACCTATGCTAAAGGACTAGAATAAGTTAAACTGAATGTCAAAGAACAGATAGAGAACAAAGCCATCCATCAAGAAAATCCTAGGTAATAGAGTGGAAACAACTCCCAGAACAAACTAATTAAGGAAATTAAATGCCTAGGTGCCAGCAAAAAAAATTACCAGTCATACCAGGAAAATTGAAGATATGTTCTAGCCAAAGGAACAAACCAACAATTCAAATGAGATACAGGAGTTGAAACTACTAATTCAGGATGTTCAAACAGATACGGAAAAGCTTATCAAAAATCAAATCAACAAGTTGAGGGAGGATATAAAGAAGGCAATGGGCGAACGAAAAGAAGAAATCAAAAGTTTGAAAAACAAATCACAGAATTTATGGGAATGAAACACACAGTAGAAGAGATGAAAACAAAAAACAATGGAAACCGACAATAGATTTGAAGAGGCAGAAGAAAGGCTCAGTGAACTAGAGGATTGGATATCTGAAATCTGACACACAAAAGAAAATATAGGGAACAGAATGGAAACATATGAACAGGGTCTCTGGGAACTGAATGACAACATGAAACACACAAATATACATGTTGTGGGTATCCCAGAATGAGAAGAGGAAGAAGAAGGAGCAGAAAGACTAACTGAGGAAATAATCATTGAAAATTTCCCATCTCTTATGGAAGACATAGAATTACAGATTCAAGAAGTGCAGCATACTCCAAACAGAATAAATCCAAACAGACATACTCCAAGGCACTTACTAATTAGGATGTCAGATATCATAGAGAAACAGAGAATTTTGAAAGCAGCAAGAGAAAAGCAATTCATCACATACAAGGGAAGTCCAATAAGACTATGTGTGGATTTCTCAGCAGAAACAATGGAGGTGTGAAGGCAGTGGTATGATATATCTAAGATTCTAAACGAGAGAAACTGCCAACCAAGAATTCTACATCCAAAAAAATTGTCCTTCAAATATCAGGGGGGAGATTAAAACATTTTCAGACAAACAATCACTGAGAGAATTTGTGACCTTACTAAGCAGCTCTGCAAGAAATACTAAAGGGAGCACTACAGGCATATACGAAAAAGCAGGAGAGAGAGGTGTGGAGAAGAGTATAAAAATGAAGACTATCAGTAAAGGTAAAAAGAGAAAAAAATCTTTTCTAACTTGCCTGTGACTATTAAAGTGGTCTCTGCCACACTATCTTGTTTCCATGCTAGAGAAAAGGTTCAATTAACTAACTTTAAAAATGAAGTCCTGCCAAGAAAATGCCTGTCATTGCAAATCTGATCCACAAAAGAGAAAGTTTTGTCTCTGGATTTGGCAGAAGAATTCATCACGAGTGACCCAGCAGATGTGGGGTGACTGGCACCATTTGGTCTTGCTTCCTGACAAGCTGGGTAGAGGAGGGTGGCAGGAAGCTATGGCAAGAGAGCCCTTCTCATGGTAATGAGTAGTGCTGCTATGCAGCTTGTTCTACAACCAGAAACCCTGGCATTGCTCAACACTTCTTTCTCTCACTCCCATATCTAACCCATCACCAAGTTCTGTTGACTTTACCTCCTCAATTTTTCTTGAGTCCATCACTTCTCTCTCTACCATCACAACATGATCCAAGCCAGCATCATCTGTTCCTTGGACTACAGCAGTCACTCCTAGCTGATCTCTTCTCTTCCATTCTGGCTGCCATGAATCCTTTCTCTACTCCGCCAGCCTCACTGCAGTTTTCAAATGGCAAATCTGATTATCTCAACCCTTAACCCAGTCACCCTTTAAAATCTTTCAATGGTTGCCTTTTGCTTTTTACTCTAAATACCTGTAACATGGTCTACAAGGCTTTTAGAGATGTTCCTTTCCTCCCTCCTACCTGCCTTCTCCAGCCTTTGTTGCTCTCTCTGCTTGGATTGCTCTCTCCTCTACATACCTTATCATCTTTACATCCTTAACTCCTACTACCCTTCGGATGTAACATATACCTTTCTTTTTGAGTATTTACCACAGTTATAATTTAAAATTGTATTTACATTTATATGGGACTTTATGCTCCATGAGGGCAGGAAACTTATCTGCTTTAGCTCCATTGTATCTCCTCATATAGTGAATGAACAAAAGGAGTATATTCTAGAACACAAATGTTATTTAAAAATACATACATTTCTATATTGCAATATAATTTCTCTAGCCCTTTGATTGAGGTTTGGGGAATATCACCCTTAAATTCACATACACTTCTCAAGGAGGGGGTTTTGCAATGAATATCATGGAAATAAGTGTTCTAGTTTGCTAGCTGCCAGAACTGCAATATACCAGAAATGGAATGGCTTTTAAAAAGAATATAATAAGCTGCAAGTTAACAGTTTTTAGGACATGGAAATGTCCCAATTAAAGCAAGTCTATATAAAGTCCAATATAAGGTATCCAGGGAAAAATATCTTGATTCAAGATGACTGATGAAGTTCAGGGTTTCTCTCTTAAGTGGAAAGGCACATGGCAAACAAGACGTCATCTATTAGCTTCCTCTCCAGCTCCCTGGGAGGTGTTTTTCTTCTTCAAAAGGCGTTTTTCTTCTACAAAAGTCACTGGCTGGTGGACTCTGCTTCGTGGTGCTGTGGCGTTCTCTGCTCTCATAATCTCCTGGCTTTTTCTCTTGTTGTTCTCTAGCTTTTCTCAAAGTGTTTCTTCTTTTAAAGCATTACAGTAAAACCAATCAAGACCCACCTGGAATGGGTGGAGACATGTCTCCACCTAATCAGATTTAATACCCACACTGATTGAGTCACATCTCCATGGAGATAAGCTAATTACAGTTTCTAACATACAGTACTGAATAAGGATTAGAAGAAACAGATGCCTTTACAAAATGGGATTAGAATTAAAACATGGCTTTTCTAGGGTACAAATATCCTTTCAAACTGGCACAATAAGTTAAGTGTAATTATTTGGTCGAGGATATATTTGAACAGATCAAGACAATACCTATGAAAAATATATATACATATATGTAAAATCCGTATTTTTCAAGTCTTTCAGGGAGAGTTTAGACCTTTTTTTAAATCTCATATAAAGACATGATATGTAGCTTTTCATTGCTAGTTTTGAAGCATAGTTGGTAATCCTAACATGCTTCAGTGAGGTGGCTTGAGGGGTGCTGAGGAAAACCTTTCCTTATCTAACCGGTTGGCAGAGTTGCTTCAGGAATTCTTAACTGTACATGAAATATTCCTCTCTCCATATATGTATGTCTCCGAGATTCTTCTGTTAAAGTTTCAGCTAAGGTTTTCAAGTTCCAGTCTCCGTTACAGTTAGATGTGACCATATGACTAAATTGCCCCCAATGGAAAATGAGTGGAAACGTACACTACTTCCCTCCTTCACATAAGAATACACCTTCTCCATACTGCCTTTTTCGTTCCTTCTACCTGCATGACTGGAATGGCATGACCACAGCAACTCTGGAATATACTGAAACTGACAGCACCTCTGTAACCTGGGCCTGGGCAGGAAGAATCCCCAACTGACCTGCTAGACACATGTGAGGTTTTTATGCGAGAGAGGAAAAAACTTCTTGACTTCAAGCCATCGAATTGTAGCAATCTATTTGGGATCAAATAATATAGTCCATTTTCAAATTGCTTTTTAAGGTGGATCTATCAGTTTATTCTCATTCTACCAGCAATGTATGAGACATGATGTTTCTTCAAATCCTAGACAACCCTTGGTGTTGTCAGATGTTTTTCATATCAGGTGGGCTTATGTATCTCATGGCAATTTCAATTTTCATTGTCTTGATTATTTAGCAAGATTGGGTGTCTTTTTCATATTTTAGTGGATATTCAGGTTTCAGTTTCTGTGAATTGTCTGCTCACATCATTTGCTGATTTCCTATTGGGTTATCATTCTCTTACTGAGTTGAAGAAATTATTTATATACTTTGTATTAAGAAATTAGTGAGTTATAATTTATGGTTTATAATTTCATATTAACAGCATCCTGTATAGAAGCTTTAATTTTAATATAGTAAAAATTGATGTCTTTCCTTGTTTCTGTATCTTGTTTAAGAAGTTCTTTCCTATTCCCAAGCTTTTAAAGATATTCTGTATTTTCTTCTAAAAGTTTCAAGTTTTCCCCTTCACAGTTAGACCTTTGATCCAGTGGAACTGAATTTTCTGTGGTATGAGTTTTTTCCATCAACGGTCACAGCAGTATTTATTGAATCCATTTCCTCTCTCCATTGATGTGCAATGCTTTCTCGGTCACAAATTGAGTTAACATGTATATATATGGACAAGCCCTCTATTCTATTGCATTGCTCTATTAATTCGCCTTTGTGCAGCAGCACACTTTGTTAATTACTTCGGCTTTATGAATTGTTAAAGGATTAAACTGTATGAAGATGGATAAATGACCTTACCTTTCTTTCTTTTCTTTCTTCTTTTTAATCTCTAAAAGGGATAACATAATACCCATACGGTTACTATGGAGGCTAACAAAATTTTATGTTACAGATAAAGCACAAAGAGAAATGAAGTGACCCCTTTCTAAATTTCATTTATAAAAAGAATAGGTCAGGTTAACATACCATTTCTAAGGCTCTTGCCACTTCTTAAATTGCGATCCTGGCATTTTATTATCTAGAAGCCAGGCAGGACAACATCCTAAAACGGGCAGTTGGGATTAAAGCGAGAAGGGCGGTATCCGGGCAGAATGCAAGGTCGAATCATGAGCAAGCAATCATAAAATTTTAAGTGCTACAATAAGATGAGATTCGGGGCTGGCCAGCGGGATGGGGCGTCCCTTCAGGCCAGACGCGGGCTGCGACGTCCTTCACCGGGAGTCTGGCGCGTGAGGGGCCGCGCGCCGTCGGAACGCCCCTGCCCACGACGCAGGACTGCTCACGCACACAAGCCCACCGTCGACCTGCCCCGCTGCCCACCCAGACACACGACCTCGGAGAAAATTCCAGACGGAGTCGCAGAGGCACCGGGAAGGGGGCAGAACCTGGAGCGGGTGGACAGAAGGAGCAGCCCGCACCGCCTCCAAGGCGCCTTCGTGCTTCTGGGAAATGTGGTTCTCGGACGCGCCGCGAGCCCGAGGTTCGGGGCTGGAGGACTACAGTTCCCTGCAGCCCGGGAGACTGTATGCGGCGCGCCTGCGCCATGCGGCGGCCAGAGCCGCTATAAAGGCTTGTTTTGCTTCGGGGCTGATGCTCTGCAGCGTGGGTGACTGGCCGCGCGGCTCTGCGGGCGCCGGGGTGCAGGTAGGTAGCTGTTCCCGCCGACCCCTTCCCTCTCCCTCGGCTGTCACGGGACTCAGCCCCGGGCGTTTCCTCGGGGCCTGGCGTGCTGTGGTCACAGAGACGAGCAGTGGGGAGAAGCCGAAGACCTGAGCGATGGGGCCTGGCTTTTCCTGCTCTCTGGCTGCCGGCACCTCGAGGTGGGGTCCTGAGGGCTCCTGGGGTCTTTCCATCAGAAGGCAGGTTTGGCTTGAGTGGTCAGGGGTTCCGGCCACCTTCGCGGCTGCGGCCACTAGGGGGTGCTGCGTCCGCGGACCCGTGGGTGTGGGTCGCTCTCACCTCGCCGGGCTCGGACTGGCCGTAGGAACGCCCTGGGGTCAGGGCATCTCAGGCGAGGCTGGCTCCAGAGAAGCCCCCGTCGTCAAGATTGGGCACCCCCGTTCAATTCGACCGGAGACTGTGAGCTGTGAACAGCCTTAAAAGTCATCCTCCTGTTTTTGCAAATGGATAAATAAAGGTGGGGGCCATGAGCACGCACAGCTGACCCTTGGCACAGAGCACGGAATGGAACCCTAAGCTCTTACCTGTCATACTGAGTTCTTCCCACTTCCACTACGCGGAGCTGCACGTTGCTCTGTGTTTGTGATATAGGGTCATTGGGTTTCTGCACAGACGTGCGGGGGCAGGGGCAGATGTGTGCGGCGATGACTGGGAAAGTTTCAAAAGGCTTAGAAAGAGGAGGTGGACCATTTATATTTGTCTCTGTTCGGTGGAGCTTGGAGGCACAACAAGTGGATTGCAGGAGGTGTAGTAAATAGGACCTCAGGATAAGATGTACATTTTGGCTTCAGGTCTTCCCGTGCGCCTGCAGGGCCTGTGGTCTCTTGGAAACTTACCAGGGAATGTTGTGATAAAGGCAATTTGGAAACAGCAGTTTGACCAGTTGCAGTTTTTGTAATTTTCTGCAACTGAACTCCCCTCCGTGCAGTTCAATCTGCATCATTGTGCAGGGATAATGTCTACATTTTTATCACTGGAAGGAGAGTCTTAATTTAATAAAAAGCAGTTGACCAAAAGCTCTCAACTCTCTTAATCTTGAGTCTGGGCACTTCTTTGGGGGTTCTATCACTTTGATTATTCTACTTTTGTCATCCTACACCTCTAGCCCAAATGGAATTCCTCCTTTGGCACTGAAGTAAGTTAATGTTTTTAAAACAGACTTAAAAAGGAAAAAAAACTTTAAGGGAGAACAGAATAAAATGTGGAAATTGTATGCAAGTAGTCTGGTCTAGTGACCTCTCTTTATTTGCTTCTTCATATTTGGGCCTTGTTTCTTTCCAGAACCTAGGGCTTCCTAGCTCTTGGCTGGCCTCCCCAAGGGGAGCCTTTTCTTACCTCTGTTTATGCAGAAAATGGTATCCTCCCTCAAGGCCAGGAGATAGTAACTTTGTGCTTTCTGAGGCCTGCCTCTTTACTCAGGAAATTAGAGACAAGGGTGTCATAGAGAGTGGGGAAATGTGCCCTATACCCTTCATAAGGAAGTGACTTGGTCCCTTGAGGCTAAATTTTAGCACTGTCTTACCCTAACAGTCACCATAGCCACAAAATAATTATCATTTATACTGTAACAGGGGAGTCGTTTCATCCCTGGCTTATATGTTCTAATGATTTTACTTTATCCTTTGGAATAAAGTGATTGAAAGAAAACTTGGTTATCGTGGATTCTTAGAAAATCAAGATAATTTTCCTGTATTTCATGACATGGCATTTCATATTATGAATGAGTTACATTCAAACTCCCCTTCCCCTGCCCCCCCCTCCCTTTTTTTTTTGAGTAGGACTAATTGTTTCCTGTTTCAGATAATCAGCTAGGCTAGGGAACCATTGGAGAGTAAGGTTGAACTTCTGTGATCCTTGTAACAGAAAGGGTTACTCTAATCTGCAGCTTGACTTCAGGTACACTGGCAGATGCCAGGTCTGTTTGTAGTTGGGGCTTAATGAGGTCTCAGTGACGTGCTTGCTGTGCTCTTGCTTGGTAAGCCCGTGTTCTCCATGGTTCAGTTTGTCATTGGACAAGGTGACTTTTTTTTTTTTTCAAGATAAGTAACTTAGCTGTATCAATATAGTGCTTGAGCCAGACCTCTGCAAGGCAAGAAATCAAGCTTTGTGCTAGATTCTGTCTCTTGCGGAGAAGATTTAATTCTTTTTATTTACAGGACAAGTGAGTGTTCTTTTTTTATGATACTTTAAAATATGAATTGTAATTGTCAGAATTTTGTGCTGTAGAAGTAGTACTTTTAAGTCAGTACTAGCTAGGGATTTATGAAATGCAAAAGGCAACACAACCACACTTTGATTTCAAGTGAGGCTGGTTTGAAAAGCTTCTGTCTGGGAAGCTTTGCACTACCTTAGAAGGGAAGAAACATTTTAGGGGTGTGTGTGTGTGTGCGTGTTTATTTTTAAAAAGTCACCAGAATTGAGACAGGATTTTGATTAGAATCGGGCCAGGCAGGCAGTGATTTAGGACAGAGTTTCTGGTAGAAATTGGATAAGATGTACCTCGTACAGGTTTTGTTTTAATGAAGCTTTGCTGAGATATAATTTACATACCATAAAATTCCCCATTTAAAGCCTACAATTGAATGTTTTTTTTATATATTCACAGGGTACTAAACAGTGCTTCACTTTTCACCACTATCTAACTTTAGAACATTTTCAGCACCCCAAGGGGAATTTGATTTAAAGTTGAGGTATAATACTTAAGTGTTTTAGCTGTATAAATCCATGGCATTAATTAGAAAAATTGGCTAATTATAAAAATGCGGAGATGGAATATATCTTTGATAGAGTGTTTTCTAAGTTTTCATTTCATATTTAGTAGAAGAAATAATGTCTGTTTTTTCGTTGTGGAGTTTACTGTGCTTGGAACAAATTTACATTGTTTCCAGAAACTCTTTTGTTTAAAATCCTGTGTAAACGCTTATACATTGAGCTTAGCTGAAGAGGGCGGATGCCTCTTTATGGTATTTTTATTTCTCCTTAGAGATGAATAGAATTAATTCTTCCTGATTCTGTTATACTGAATGTTTGCTTTAAAAAATGAAATGGTACTTGAAAACTGAAAATTTTTAGTTTATAAATATAATGGTAGAAAGCTTTAATAATTTTATCTTTTTTTTTTCTTATTTTAAAGCACGTCAGCATACGGTTAAACACAATCTAGGAAATATCTGTTCCTAATGAATTTTTAATTTCAGGAATTCTAAAGTGAACCCAAGATTCTGTGAGCCCTGGCACCCTTGCTCGGAGAAGATGAAAGATATCGACATAGGAAAAGAGTATATCATCCCCAGTCCTGGGTACAGGAGTGTGAGGGAGAGAGCCAGCACCTCGGGGCAGCACGGGGGACACGAGGATTCCAAGTACAAGAGAACTCGGCCGGTCAGTATCTTCTCCCCTCAGAGTCCTTTTTCTTAACTCGTTTGTTGTACTAGGACACACATTCTTTTTTTGTATGATGCTTAATTAAAAAGATATTTATTTTTCTTTATTGGCGTTAGGCCACTGTTAGGAATTTTTGCTTTCTTATGAAGGAATTGCTGGTTCATAGTAAGCC
Organism: Myrmecophaga tridactyla; assembly: GCA_004026745.1. Classification (NCBI taxonomy): domain Eukaryota; kingdom Metazoa; phylum Chordata; class Mammalia; order Pilosa; family Myrmecophagidae; genus Myrmecophaga; species Myrmecophaga tridactyla. The sequence continues at coordinate 7,048 of PVIY010033998.1, read as the reverse complement.
CTCAGGACATGGAAGGAGAGATTGGTTCTCATCCTCCTACTTATTTCTTCCTTTGCATTCTCTGCTTTTCCTCTTTTACTCCTCTTTGATGCCCTCTGAAAATCTGCTTTTCCTCTTTTACTCCTCTTTGATGCCCTCTGAAAAAACGGCTTTGCTTGAGAGAAGACAGCCCAGGGGCAGGCTGGGGTGGGGAGGACATTATGAATCATCATTAAGCTTCATTCATGTATATAAAAAAAGTGTTTTTTCTCTGCCTCTGTTGTCTATGTTTAAAAGGTGAATTGTATGAAGAGACTCAGTCATACTTCAGAAAGTACTTGAAACAATTCTAGATGGCTGTAGGATAATCAGTAAGTTTTCCAAGTAAATCTGTGAATGTAGAGGTGCCTTTAAATAGTGATTTAGTTTCCTCAAAGGGAAATAATGGAAAAGCATTTCAAACTGGAGGAAATATATATGTATATGTATGTATTTGGTCTTGTCTTAAAATATGCAAGTAACTAAGAAGGCAGAATGGGAGTAACTGCGTTTAAGAAGGGTTGTCTTCATGTATTTGTTATGTGAAAAGTTGAGGAAGATCTGAACTTTGCATCTGACACTAGAATTTCACCAACCTGATGTTGCCTGTCTTTTGGTTTGTGCAAGCTGTTGCCTTATAACCCACATTTCCTCACTAATGGGTCTTTTCTTTCCCTTACTGTGTGTTATGAATGCATTCTCTTTCTGGCTTATCTTTGAGGAAACATAGATTCAGTGTAATCACTGTTCAATCTTTTTTATGGTGCCAGTTTTGTAACTTTTTTTGTATGTATTCTTTATGTTAATTGAACATTTGTTGAAAATCTTCTATTTTGCTGATATTGTTAGTATAGCACTTAAATCTGGAAAAAGTCACAGAGGTGACATTGGAGCAGGGCCTTGAAGGATGATTAGGAGTTTACTGTTAGATGGCGAGGCTTTCCAGGCAATAATAGTAAAGGTCTAGAGGTATAGGAAATTACACTGCATATTGGGACCTGGGGTAAGTTCCTATATCATCTGTGCCTCAGTGGTTTAGTGTTAAAGTGGTGATGATAGTAGTAACTCACTCAAGTAATCATTGAGAATTACATGAGATATTACGTATAAAGTGCTTAGAATGGTGCTTGGCACATAACCAGTGCTCAATAAATGTCTGTCTTACAACTGATTGTCTGGAGTGTAGGATGTATAAAGAGAGGGGGTGATCAGGCTAAGAATTTTTGTTCTAACTTTTTGATGTAAGTATAGGTTCACACGCAGTTATTAAAAAATATATAGATCCTTTCCTAACACCTGTATTCAAGTTCCCCCAAATGTAACATCTTGTGTAACTGTAGCACATCACAACCATTCACACAGCTGATCAATTTTATTAAGATTTCACCAGTTTCACGTGCACTCATGTGTGTGTGTCTTTAGTTTTTGCAAGTTTTTCACACATGTAGATTCATATGCTCATCACCACAAGCAAGATAGAAAACAGTCCCAGCACGAGGATCTCTCATGCTCCCTGTTTACAATCACAGTCACCCCCTCCCCACCCTGTCCCCAGCCCCTGGCAGCCACTAATCAGCTCCCTATCTCTGTAATTTTGTCATTTTAAGATGCTATATAGATGAAATCACACAGGTAACCTTTTGATATTGCATTTTTTTCAGTCCACATAATCCCCGTGAGAGCCATCCAATTGATTGTGTGTGTCACTAGTTCCTTTTATTGCTTTGTAGTATTCCATGTTACAGATGTACCACAGTTTGTTTATGTATTCACTTGTTGGAAGACCTTTAGGTTATTTACAGTTTTGGGCTATTACAAATAAAGCTGCTTTCAACATTTATGTACAGGATATTGTATGGACAGGAGTCTTTGTTTCTCTGGGATATATGCCCAGGATTGCAGTTGCTGGGTCATTGGTAAGCATGTATTTAGTTTTTTAAGAAACTGCAATCTCTTTCCAGAGTGGCTGTATCATTTTACTTCCTACCAGCAATATATGAGTAATCCAGTTTCTCCACATTCCTGTCCCACATTTGTTGTTCTCACTATCTTTATTTTAGTCAGATAGGTTTTTAGTGATTTTTTTTTTGTGGTTTTAATTTGCATTTTTCTTATGGCTAGTGATGTTGAACTGAACTTTCAAGAAGGAATTTTTAAGATTAGATTTTTATCTTAGATTAGTCTTGCAGCAGTGCACAAGAACCTGGACAGAAGAGAGACAAAATACACAGAGCAGTCAGGAAGCTGCTGTGCCAGTTCGTGTGAGAGAGGTTAGGGGGTCTATTTCTAAATATCAGGATCGGGTGGAAGAAAGGAGGGGAAACAGGTGAGTCCGGAAGGAGGGGAGCCTTTGGGGTACCTGGGATTGACAGTCGTGATTTTAGACTATCAGTTGAAGAGAAGATTCGAAAGTTAAGAATGAGTTTGATTTCAAGCATGTTCAATTTGAAGTTCACTCAGGTAAAATTATCAGTAGTTAGAATTTAGGCGAGAAATAGAATAAGGAAAATAGTTTGGAGCAATTGGTGTGTCCAGGTAGAGAAAGCATTATTGGTGAGCAAACTTGCCCAAGGGTAGTTTGGAGAGCAGGAAAAGGCGGGAACCTGAGAAGCCAGTGTGTGGTCTTGTGACATTTCTGGGGCCAGAGTCCTTGTCCAGTTTGTTAGAGCAGAATTGAGATTAGAGTGTGAAGAGGCAACGGCAAGCTTTTCCTCTTGTCAATGGAAAAAGACTGGGAATAGAGTGACTGCTGTGCCTTTTGTCCTCTCAATTGTTAGGTTAGCTGCCATGACAGCAAGTTTCCTCCATAGAAATGAAGCTTTATCTTGAAGAAACAGGAAAGCTAATAACAATTTTTAAAAATTTCGGGACTCCACATGAATTTTATTTTCATTCGCTTTCATGTTTCCTAAACTTTTAAATTGGAGTACCATTTTCTTGATGTTTACCATGTCCTTGTACCTGCTGAACTTTTTAAATTAAAATATGTCTTTCAGTCTACTCACTTTTTTTTTCTCAGCCTTGACTCAAGCAATAAAATCATTGGTTTAGGCAACCTGTTTTTTTATACACTTTAAAATGAATGCATAGCTATTAAATGTTTTTTTAAATTCCACATACCACCTAGAATCTTCTTGCATACTACCTGTCAAGAAACAAAATTTCTTAGATATCTTTATCTTGACCTGGCCTCGTATGTTATTAGTTTACTGGCAAAGGGAACCAACAAGATAATTTCAAAAATTTTAAGTTCAGGGGTGGTATAAAAATTGATGATGTAAGAAGTTGGGAAGCAGAATGCCTATATAAGCATATAGTATTTTAAAAAATAAGCAGCTAGTTGGATAGAGATTGCACTTTTATGTCACATGCTCTTAACCATCATTTCTATTTTGGTTGTTATAGAGGAAACCAGATGCCAGCTGTGCTTACTGTCCGTCAGAAATAAAAAAACGTTCCACAGTAGATAAAGCTCAATTTGTGGCTCTTAAATGGAAAATAAGGTTTTATTTACCACCATTAAAATTTTGATAGGGCCAGTTAACACAAACTGTGTTAAACAGAAGTCAGAAACAAAGCACCAAAGAACAATTTCTGGTTTTCAACAAGCCAGTGCTGTTCTTCTCAAGCTGTAAGCAAAGATGTGAGCTCTACTGCCTGCCCATGCCTTAGTCATGGAACAAAGCGTTTTCTTTTGGCACCTTCTTTGGGAAACATTGCTCCAACCAGTCTTGTCTTCAAATGCTCCCACATTTGCTTGGAGGTAATTTGGGTAAAAATAATGCATTTGTACACCTACACCTTCTTCAGGACGAATCAGTTAATGCTTGTGGTAACACGTCTGATGCTTAGCAGATGCTCTTAAATCCCGAAGAGCTAGTAGTGGTGCCTTCTGTTGCTGTCAGCTGTCTCAGCCTAAGGACCAAACCGGGCTGGAGTAAACTGGGCATTATTTCAGCTCACGTGAGGATTTTTATTTAGGCCCTGCCCTCACACTGTTACTGCATGTGAGGCACAAATATGTATACACGGACTGCACACACTGTGTTTTTTTTTTTTAAGATGTGATATTTATTCATTTATTCATTCAGCAAATGTTTGAGTGCTCTCCATGGTGCTTACACAGCACTGAGCCAGGCAGTCTTGTCCAGGTGAAGGTGAACGGATATTGGGCCTGCACCTCACCCCAGTAGACAGCATACATTGTCATATGCATGGATTACTGTTATTTAGGAGCTCTGGAAATTAGTAAGAAGGACAGAGTGCATCTGTCTTTGGGGTCAGGGAAGAGTTCAGGAGGATGTAGTATTTGACTGGAGACTTGAAGAATAGGCAGAATTTGGAGAAATGAAAAACCTGCCAGGCAGAAGAACGAGTTGTGAGTAGAGAGAGATAGGTCCATGGTCTTTGGCCTTAATGCATAAAATGTGTGGTCTTAGATATAGGGGGATAGGTAAGTGAGTTTCAGATTGTGTGTGTTCTTGAACAATAGGTTAAGGGATTTGGATTTTTTTTTAACACTTTTTATTATAAATTATATATGTTATAATATATACAAAAAGCAATATATATCAAAGTATAGTATAACAAGTGGTTATAGAACAGATTTCAGAGTTTAGTATGGGTTACAGTTCCACAATTTCAGGTTTTTCCTTCTAGCTGCTCCAAGACACTGGAGACTAAAATAGATATCAATATAATGATTCAGCAGTCATACTCATTTGTTAAATCCTATCTTCTCTGTTATAACTCCTCCTTCTCCTTTGATTTTTCTCCCAGTCTTTAGGGGTATTTGGGCTATGCCCATTCTAACTTTTTCATGTTGGAAAGGGGTCAGTAGTATGGAATGGGGGATGGAACTGGCCAGTGTTCTTGAAGAGGCTGGCCCCTCTGGGTTTCAGGACTTGTCTGGCGTGGGAAACATCTAGAAGTTGTAGGTTTCTAGGAAGTAATCTTAGTGTGTGAAACTTTTGTAGAATCTCAGATATTCCTGTGTATTCATTAGGGTTAACAGGAATGTTTTTGGCAAACCGTGGTAAATAGCAATATCTAGCTGAAGCTTTCATAAGAGTAGCCTCCAGAACAGCCTGTCGACTCCATGTGAAATCTCTTAGCCACTGATATCTTATTTTGTTACACTTCTTTTTTTCCCTTTTGGTTGGGAATGTGGTGTTGATCCCATGGTGCCAGGGCCAGGCTCATCCTTGGGAGTCATGTCCCACATTGCCAAGGAGGCTTTCACCCTTAGGTGTCATTAGGGGGTTGGGTTTTAATTGCTATAAATTAATATTTAAGCAAGACAAAGTTGTTTGGTACTTTATATGTTTTTTTTTTTAAATGTGTGTTTGCTTTCCTATTCTCAGACCAAAGTGAAGGGTGACTTTTGTTTCATAAGCATGTCTAATTTAGCCTGAAGCAAAGGAGGAAGAATGGAAAATAAGCAGCAGTCGACTAAAGTTCATGCGCCATTATTACCATGTACTCTTTTTTTCCCTTCCCTCAAAACTGTACCATTGGTGGAATTTTCTTTCTACCAAGTTGGAATATTCGCCTCTAGAGAAGCTAACAAAGCAAGTAGTCATAAAATCCAGTAACCTTCATTTACTGTTCCTTTACTTCCCCATTAGGCTGGCCCTTTAACCTGAGTTGGAGTTTTCATAATTAGTAGCTTGAAGTATTTTGGTGGGCTGGAGCTATATCCTAGGGATCAAGGGCATAGGTCTAATCCCTTAACAAGAAATATGATTCTAAGATACATTACTTTTAATGAGAAAAACTGTGGGCTCAATTTGCAAAGTAGAGTTGCAAAGTAGAGAAGATTGTAGCAGGAAAAAAAATCACTCTTAACCCCTTTCCAGAGACAGCTATTGCTATCACAAAATATTTTGTCTGGCACATTATACCAGAAAGCTGGTACTATGAAAGCTTTTCTTTAAGCAAACTCACATAGTTTGCTTATGCCCTCATGTTTCTAGAGTCAAGAATATTGCCTGTGAGTGTGCTTTGCTATTAGAAAGGAGAGCAGGATGAAGATTATTTGCGTTTGCAGTCTCTGCATTATTTTTCTCTTGATTGGTCTTCAATGACTCAGCAGATTTTCTGAACAGTGTTAGAATGAGTAAAAATACCTGCCCTCCCTCTCCCAACTCCCCATTGGCATTTGTAAAGCTTTATAAGACTCAGTATGTCTCTTCGGCAATTCTGGGTGTGATTGGCTCTCTAGTAGCAGGCTGCAGCTCTCTGGAGGAGGCGACAACAGGGCTGCTATTGGTGGGAGCCCAGGTGGCTTTTGAATCAGCATCGCGATGGGCAGGCAGATCCTGTGTTTGGCCTGCTGCCTCAATCATGAACTTGCTTCTGCCATCACCAGCAAGGCTGCTGCTGATGTCCGTGGAAACACTGCATGAGGGAAATAAGTGTAGGCTGTCGGTGTGATAAGAGAGCTTTCTGTCAAAAAGGAAGAAGTGTTAAAACTATTTCTTAAGCAGTTTTAAGTGCCTAAATCTTTATTTGGTTAGGATATGTAACTTGAAAGTTACAAATGGTTAATGAAAACTCTTTCAGTGAAATCTTGGTTCCACTTTAGGTTGCCTTCTGCCAGTGCTTTCTTTAAATGCCTGACCATTCTTTCTTTCCCTTTCCCTTAATCATAAATCAAAAGGCTAGTGCCAAGGACAGAAAACAGGGCCTCTGAAAGTCTTTGCAGAGGTTGAAACTGTCATTGTCAAAATTACAAGACTAATGTGAAGTTAATTTGGTTCATTGACATCTATTAATTAGCAGCACTTTTTGTACCCCCCCCCCTTTTTGGGGAGTCAGTCTATTTAGATAATTAGATGTTATGTATGTTTTAATTATTTAGGATTTATCTAAATTAGCTGTTCTAAGAATCCATCTTAGCGCAGCTATTAGATTCCAGATGAAAGCTTTTGCTTACCATAGCTTACTCTTGGAGGCAGAAAGCAAGACACACTCGAAAAGGTGTGCACTCCAAAAGACACACAGGACCTTGCAGGCCATTCTGCACGTT
>PVIY010033997.1:0-27535 GCA_004026745.1 Myrmecophaga tridactyla | reverse complement strand
AGGCTGCCTGACTGGTGCCCTCCAGGAGCTGGGCTGCTACACTGGCCCTATGCCATAGATTGTGTTCCTTAAAAAGATACCAAAACAACAATTTAAGTGCAAGGAATCACTTTGAGAGGTGACCTCATGAGTCACTAGTAGGCAAATCCATGAGACAGGAAAAAGAAGGGAGCCATGTTGCCGCTGTGGGAAGCTGAAGTTCAACTCTGCTGGGGAACTCTGAAAGACAGTGCAAAATTAACTTCAAATTTGTTCCATCTAATGGACCTAGAAGCTGGGGTAAATATATCTTGCCAGCCCCCAACTATCATTGATACAGTGCTGCTTCCAAGAAGATTCTCTTTCTGGTCCTACCAGCCTGCCCCCATACATGTGGGCCTAGAGAAACCCTCAGAGAGAGTCATAGATGCTTGTGGCTGGAGGCCATTGATATAAACTAGACTTGTGAGTGTCAAGAGCATGTGGGCAGGTGTCTGACAGTCTCATATGCACAGTCATATACCGTAAGTGGGATTATAAATTGGAATAATACTCTGTTTCCCAAAGGCAGCACAGAACAAACATATGAATACACGCATACATTCCCACAGTTAGGGAATTCTGCAAATTTGTCAAATGTGCCTATTTGTGATATATTTAATTTTCTTACCCATGATTTTTACTGAAATTATGTTCTTTTGCTTGCTGTTTCATGTCTATACAAATAAGTCAAATTCATTATTTCTATATAATTTTAAGACAACCATTTCTTGGGCCTTTATAACAATTTTCTTTCCAACACCCTATAGTTTCTGTGTGTGTATGTAATTATGTATCTGTTAACCTATCAATAATCATTCAGTGACACAACCTGCTTCCCAAGGTGGGGATATTTTACCAGGATTAGCTGTGTTGGTTTAATTTATGTGTTTTCTAACTCCAGGAGTATGTCGTACATATATTTCTTGCAAACATTTATATTTCTTTTTTTTTTTTTTACATTCTGGATTTCGGAATCCCTTCCAAGTTGTACCTGCTGATGGCAGTTTCAAACATTTAGATTCCTGGTTTAATGTGATTCAGTTCTATAGTGTAGCCATTTCATTATTACTTTTCAAATTTTGTTCATGAATCATTCTTCTTATTGAGAAATGATTTTATGTAACTTCAAACATTTTTGATATTTCTAAAACAAATAATTTATTAGACTATTAATATATTTTCAATATGTTCATTAAAATGTTTCACTGTTCAAAAAGCATGTCAATGAAATCTTATCATCTTCTAAATTTTTTACTGCAGATTTTTGCTTATAAAAGCTTATAGGATGGTGCGGCGGTGGCTCAGTGGCAGAATTCTCGCATGCTATGCCAAAGACCTGGGTTCAATTCCTGGTGCCTGCCTATGTAAAAAAAGATTGAAAAAAAAAAAAAAGGCTTGGGTATGCTTTATTTTTCTCTAATTGACTTTTCCTAATTTTTTTGCTTTTCTTGCATTTTGTTTTTAGTTTTCTCTCCATTGAGTTTTGTGGTTTCTTGTTCTTTACTTTTACAAGTTGCATTCAAAAATACTTTTGGTCTTTCTTTCTTTCTTTTTACCAAAGAGGTAGGCTTTTCTTGTATTTATTCCTAGTAACCTGACCTAGTTCCCTATTTAAGTTTCAGGCTTTAATAAAGTCAGTTCTCAGTTTAGCCAAGTTAATTTCTTATTATATTTGTTATTCCTTGTTTTCATTAAGGTGACTTTTTTCTTGCACCCTAAAAATTGAGGCTGTAAAGAATATCTGGCTCCTCTCAACTACTTTGCCTGTAAGAATCTCCTTTCTTTGAAAGCTGTCCCCATATTTTCCTAGGCTTCTCAATGGTTGGCATAATTGAAATTCACTTTCTTAGTGTTTCCGTTCTCTGTCCTTTCCTTAAAATCGCAAAACCATTAATCTCTAATCATGTCAATTGAGCTTCCCTTCTTTGACTTCAGTTGGCATGAAGCCTGTAAAAGTAACACAAAGGAGCAGTCTCTATAAAGGAAAACTGGGGCAGTAGGACCCAGAAACCCATTCCAACTTTACCCACTCATATTTTTTATACAGATTAAATTAATGATGACCTTGAACCCTAATTATTGCATGTTTTTATGTCTCGTCTCCCTCGTAAGGCTTTTAACTTCTAAAGGGAAAAATTAAGAGAAAAATTAGAGTTTGTATCTCCTATAATATTGTTAATCAAAGTGTGTACCTAGATTTGAGACAGGTGGCAAACCCTGGAAGCATGACTAAATATGCAGGATCTCAGGCCCCACCTCAGACTCATTGTATACGCAATCAGAGGCATTTTAACAAAGATACCCAGGTGATTGGTATGCAAGTTGTAGTGTGAGAAGCATAGCCTATACTTATCTCACACCAAGATAAGTACTGATTAAATCATTATTATAGGTTGTAGTCACCTGTGCAGTGGTAAGCAAAATTTAATGATCTTTATAGGCAAGCTGAAATAGTTGTCCTTCAAATTGCCAAATTCCTGCATCTAATAAGCGTCTGGGTTGCAAACTTAAATCTGTGAGAGAGTTGGTGGCTCAGGGCCGGAAGTGGTGGTGGCTGTGGCTGGAGACTGCATTGGTGGCAGTACTGGTGGGTGGTGGGGTCCTGTGATGGGAACCAGACTCGGGCACCATAAGCCACGGCCCCGAAAAAGGGGAGAGCAGCGAGCTCAAAGCAGGTGACTCACACTAAGCTGCTTTACAGGACTGTGGTGGAGGCTGCATATCAATTTGATCTCATCTTTTGCAACAAAATCACTTCTCGAGAAGTATTCAAACAAGACAGCATTTGCTTGAGGAATGAGCTGTGTGAGTTCTGTGTCAAGCTTATGTTCCTGCACCTAGTAGGACTGTGGGTGGAAGGCTGAGGAGCTGCTATTGAGAAAGGTGTACTGTGACCTTACCCAACTTATCAAGACTAACAAAGAGCACATCCACAGCTGCAACACCTTGGAATGTGCTTAGAGGACACACTTGGTCACTGGCATTGGCTTCTGTCAACATCTCTTTCTCTGTATCCAATCCCATTACCAGCTCAAAGTGCAATGCTGCATCAACTGGACATATGGCACAGGCCCTTTCATAGAATGCAAGAAGACAGTGTCTGCTTCTGGGGAGGAGGTGGATTGGGCACAGATGGCACACCACCTATGTCTAGGGTACATAAGGATTTATCCTGATATCAGAATGAATGATCTGGTATAGATAGATGCCGAGCTGCAGGCTGAGAGATTTTTCTACCTAGCCCAGCCAGTAGCTCCCCAGATTGGAATGCTCTTCACCAGATGGGTATCCTTGCAAGCAGCAACTACTATAATGTGGAAGCCAGGTATTGTTACTTGCGCTGCATCCAATCAGAAGTGCCCCTTGAGGGGGCTTATGGGGACCTCAAGTGGCTATATGACAGGCAGTCAAAATGTAACATCAGCTGAAGAAGTGGGAGACACAGAAACTTTCTCCCAGCAAGAAGTGATGCAAAGATATTAAGAGGTTGCTGGTGAACTTTAGGTATCTACAAAGTCTCTTGCAGCCCATAAGCAGCTCCATGGACTCAGACTTCATTTTGCCAGTCATTTCTTAGGGACATCAACCTCAGTTACTTCTGTAGGCCCTCCTCACCCACTCTTACCCTGGCCAATGAGGATGAGGAGGACTATGAGAGTGGCTGTGTTTTCATCCTGGATCTTCTCATCTCTCAAATGGTCATCATCTGCTTCATGGGTGTGTATAGCTTAAAGAGAACAGGATCCGAACAGTCCAGTGAAGCCATTGCCTTTATCCTGGCCCTCTTGTCCCACCTTGCCAGTCATATCAACATACCGCTATGGGCTGAGCTGGAAAAAGGCAAGAATTTTTCCATGTCTACTGACATTTCAGAGCCATGGTACATACGAACTAGAGTTCAAGGAACCTTTGGAGAAAGAAGAGGAGCCAGATCTTGAGCTCTTCCCACAGTACCTCAAGTGGGTAAGATTAGAAAGAACCATAAGTTCTCTTGCTTTTCTTGCCTCCACCACCTGACCAAATCTGGTGACAGCAGGGACCTGAGTGGAGGATTTAGCTGGGACTCAAAACATGACTTAGCCTAGGCCAGCAAGGGCACAGACAGTGGCTCAGAGAAGAGTCTTGAAGGAATAGCCTTTGATGCTGAGACAGAGTCAGAAATAAAAAGAAAGGGGATCCGATCAGACCTGGAATATATGGAGGATGAATAGGAGGCATGTTCCCCAGTTCTGGAGTGTCTTCTGGACCTGGTCTGAGGCTTCTGATTCCCTCAAAGGCCCCCTCGGCTCCAGTGAGGTCAACATCACCAGCAATCTACAAACCATGCCCACCCAGATATTCCAGACCAAGTGCTGCTTCCATCTGGCCTCTACCTTCAGTAACCTGCTCCTCCAGCTCCCCACTGAACCTCGTACCTTGACCAGCCACAATCCCTGTGTCAATGGGGAAGTGCACAAGCCTCCAAAACCATCCTCTAAGGAGTGTTCCATGTTGGAGGAGAATGAGGTGACTGGATCAGAGGGCAAGTGGAAAGAACATAAGCAATATGGTGAACATTGCCGCAAGTCTCCCCCTGGATAACTCCTGCATGCTTTCAGGTCCTGTGCAGGCAGCCATGCAGGCCACTGTCTATTCCAGTGTGGATATCAAGAATGTTCTGGACTTCCACAAGCAGTAGGAGATTGGCTGAGAGTAGTCCCCAGGCTTTGCCGTGGGGCTAACTCCAGATCTGTCCTGCCCTAACTGGCTGCCAGGCCCACCATGCATAGTCACTCCACCTCATGCAGACTTACACATGCACACAGAATGGAAGTTCAGCAGTGCACAGAGGCTGCAGGGAGAACCCAGGAGAAGGTTGGGAGGGTAGGGCTCCCCCAATGTCAAATTGGCAAAGTGAGGAAAGTAATTGGATTAGGAGAGAGGACTGTGAGCCCCTAGACAGACTTCCTGTCTTGATCACCCTCCTGTTCCCCAGAGCAGGTAGCAGGCATGGGTGTCATTCCATTGGAGTAGCTCCAGGACCTCTGAGGTAAAGAGATGACAGAAGAGTCTTGTCTTCCTCTCCCAGACCCAGGGCAGTTGGGGGCCAGGAGTTTGGACCCTCCAGGTCCTGGGGTAAAGTTAGATGGCACTAGATGTCTGAGTGCAGACCCTTCTCCTCAAGTACCACCCGTCCTCCTTTCATCTCTTTTTTAAGGGGCTGGGCCTTGGGAGCCATGGGGACTCAAAGAAATGGGGCTTGGTGGGGACTGCAGCTTTCTGCCTTGAGTAGCAGCGTTAGGGTGTACACTCCCTTCCTCCTGCTGCAGGGCTTTCCACCCCCATCACCTCCAACTACTTCTGCTTTCTGTTTCTTGTTGTCAAGCTTGCGGGGGTGGGGGGAGCAGACCTTACTTAGGGCTGCAAGTTGTCTGGCCTGTGCCAGTGAGATTCCTGTGCCCAAAGTCCCACTGCTTTGCAACCTTGGCCTCCATGCAGGGACAGAATTGGATGCCACTAAAAAAAGGCGACATCCCACCAATCTGAGCTTGAGGCCACCAACTTCTTGCTGTCTCAGGAGGGCTTTCATCATGCACAATGGGTGGCTGAAGACAAGGGGCCTGCATCCAAGTGGGCAACAGAAAGGTGTTGCCTCCCCAGGAGTCTTCTGTTCTGATGGGCTTACCTGCTTTCCCCCTTCTGGAGGACTAAGGCCAGGGGGAGCTGAGGGTGGGGTTAACATTTGGGATGTTGAGGTGAATGTGGGAGAAGTGGGAGCAGAGGTAAGTCATAGCTCAGGGTAGTGAGTAGAGTCCCTGGAACAGGGCTGTGTGGGAGGCTTTGCCCCTCAGGCTGGAATTATAGCATAGACTGAGGGGCTGAGGAGCTCAGCTCTGTAGCAATCCCCACCCCCAACACTAGCCCAACTCTCAGGCTGTGCTTAGAGGAAAGCAGGCTCCTTGCCTCATAGTAAGTGTAGGGAAACCTGGGGGGAGTGGAGTCACCCACTCCCCTAGCAGAGACTGAAACTAAAGCATCACTTAATAAAGACTCCCGAAATCCCCAAAAAAATAAATAAGAAAGAAATCTGTAATTTCATCAACTAATACTAAGTTTTCATTACAGGTTTATTTTTATGCTTTGAGTAATCACATTTAAAAGTTTGATGTTGGAATAGTATTTTCTCAGCACTTTCAACTGATAGATTTATTTTGTGATCACTTTAACAGACATTTTTGTTACTAAATACGTGTTCATTTTTAATGTTGCTTAGTATTAGAAAGCATAATGTTTTGAGAGTATCTCATTTTCCTCAAACACTTTCTTCTTTTCATATGCTTTACATTCTTTTTATGTTTGAATTGATAGAGGTTGATCATGGAGGTAATCACACATGATTTGGAATTATTTTTTCTTCTTCCTTCCCTTGATCAACTAGTGGCCTAAAGTTACTTAAGTAACGAAATGCAATCAGTTCTCATAGATTATTTCACTTAATATTATGGCATAATTGTAGAACAGAAAATTCTCAAAGATTTACCTTACTTAATCTCTCTCTATCTGCCTTGTTTTACTATTAAAGCTTTTTTACAAATAACTGTTGAATCATAAAAGCATTGCCCTTAAATTATCTAACATGCACATACTCTCTTAATAGTTGTATTAATTGCCAATCTACTTCTATTTCTCTAGTTAACTATTTAAAATTAATTAATCATTGTTTTGTGTTTAAAAGCAACAGCTTTTACATTAATTTCTTATTGTAGTTTTCTCCTGGGATAGCAAATATGAATTTTTAAAAGTTATCATATTGTTTATTGAGATTTTTATTGATGCCATAGTAGATTTACATGCAGTGTAAGAAGTACTACAGAGCAATCCTCGCTACCCTTTAACAAGTTTCCATCAATGATAACATTTTGCAAAATGAGCTTATAATACCACAATCAAGATATTGACACTGATACAATTCACCAATCTTATTCTGTTTGTTCCAGTTTTACTTGTACACATTTGCATGTGTCTATATTTAGTTCTGTACAATTTTATCATGTATAAATTCATTCATCCACCTCCTCGGTCAAAACACTGAATTGTATTATCACCAGAAGTATCCCTCTTGTAGACATTTTACAACCCTCCAGCTCCCAACCTCCCGCCTTCTCAAGCCTTGGAACCACAGATCTTTAATCCCTTTCTAAAGTTTTGTATTTTCAAACATGTTATACATGTGGAATCATATCATATGTGATTTGGGGGATTTGGATTTTTTGCTCATCATAGGACTTTGAAGATTGAGTCAAGTTGTTGCATATATAACACTTCGTTCCTTTTTATTGCTGAGTAAATATCATGGTATGGATATACGACACTTGAGTTAGTCATTCATGTGTTGAACCATTTCCGGATTTTAGCTATTAGTAGAGCATCCATATACAGGATTTTGTGTAAACATACACTTTAATTTCATAAGTTTAAACATTGTTTTTATTTCAAATTTGTGATATTTCCAATATATAAAGCACATAGACTTTACACTCCAGGTAATACCTATATTTTAAAATGGACAATAAGATATGATGATAATTCTGAAATATACCTGGTTCACAATACTTATTAAACTGATTCTGTAAGGTGGTAACCTATGGAATTGCATAATCAGTGCTCACAAGCAAGTTAATACGACACTGTCTATTCAACTTTTTAAAAGGCCAAGGCTGAAACTGAATTAAATAGTAGGTTTTGGTCAAATGTTTATGTTTCCAAAAACTTGGTCACCGGCCTAATAAACTTAGAACAGTTACCGCCATTCACCAGGTATTAGTTACATGCATTTTATGCTGAATTCAAGGAAATAAAAAAAGCAGCAAAAATGAATCTACCAATTTTAGGCACTTTATAAACTTCAAATAATTAGGTGTATGTGTGAAGCCTCTAAATCTAACCCATCATCATCTTCATTCAACAACTAATTATTAAATACCTATTATATGATAGGCGTAAAGCCAGGGCTGAGAACACAACAATAAATAACGTGCTCCTTATATCAAAATGTGCTCATTGTTTAGGGAAAACATCTTCACTGCAGAAATTAAAAAAAAAAAGTCATGTTGCAGTTATGATTAAGTAGTATTGCTAGAAGATGGTAGTGGATAATTTCTTATTATGATATAGAGAAAATGATATTATTTTATGCTGGGTATGTAACCTAGGAGTTAGGAATGAACAAATGATTATGATTATTAAATCATTATACGGGTATTTCTTTTTGCTTTCTAGTATGTTAGAATAGCCATAAGGAAATACCTGAAATTACTTGAACTTTAAATCTGTTGCCTTGATCTCTGATAATGATTGCATAGTTTCTTGTGTCCTTGTGGTTGTAAAAACCTTGTGACTGACCCTCACTTGTTCCCTTTTATCTGGTTTTTCAAATTTAGGGTCTTAGGATCACTAATGATAACCTCTAATGTGAATTAATAAAGGTCCTTGAGTCAACCCAGAACTGATCCACACCAATTCTAAAGCTATCTTGATAAAGGAAACTGGATCTAACCAAAATGGGTCCATCTGACACGTGCAGTAGATTGAGCTTTAACCTATAAATCACCAATACCCCATTATAATACTAAAAAGAATACCTATCATCATAGTAAGGCCACCGTTTTCTTACATACATTCTGTGACTAAGCATGTAATCAGTCTGCACATGCTCAATTATTAGATCACCTCTCACCTTGTCATCTCCAGCCCTTGTGCTCATTATCTGAAAACCTGCTCATCTTTTGATACTATAAAAGTATCGGAATTACTGCAGTTCAGGGAAACAGATTTCAGGCCATCTGCCTTCCTGCTTCACGCATAGCAGTAACTCTTTCTTTGAAATGCTCATGTCAGGACTCAGGAATTGGTCATTTGAGCTCATTGGACAGAGAAGTCAATGCTTTTGATTGGTATCGAGTACCTGCATTCCTCTGGAGAGAGAGAAAGCGCCACCTTTATTAAAATATATTTTTCCAGCTAGATCCCATTTTGCGATAGTAATTTGTATTTTAATTCCTCCTCCTTCCTTTCTTTCCCACATAGGTAACTGGTATTCTTCACTTAACTCCCTCAGGTATGTGTCAGAGATGAAAGCAGAAATAATCTACAAATTTTTCTGGTTTTGGTTTCCTCAAATTTAAAGTCTCAGGAGAACTTAGAATGTATCCCGAGATGAGAGAAGGAAGGGAGAAGAGGATACTTGGGTAGCAATTGGGTCAATGAAGAAACAGGAGGGTGGGTGCAAGTGAGATTTCTTCTTCTGATTAAAATATATTCTCCTGCACTGAAGAAGTATAGAAATATCTGTATCTCCATGAGTAGCACATTTTGAGGCTCGCTTTCTGGTAGCACTACCAGGGTTGTGGGAAAATATGAGACAGAAGTGATACCCGGTGCACCCAGGCAGGCAGTGTTGGAGTTCACTTCACAAGATTCTTTTGACCCTCAGGGCAGAACATCACTAGATCTAGGAAGCCATTGTGGCAGAGACGAAGGACCCTGAGTTATATGTAGAAGTTCATCATCCATGTCATGTCATTGGGTAAGACTTCGACTTGTGGCAAAATCTAGGGAAAAGGGAAACCTCTGGAATGATGAAGAGTTATGTTTCCTCTAGAATTAAAATTAAGGCAGTACATCAGTCAGGGCTCTCCAGAGAAACAGAACCAAGAAAATTTATTTTAGGAATTGGCTCACGTGATTGGCAAGTGTGAAATCCAGGGCAAGCTTTCAGGCTACAAACTCAAGTAGGAGTTAGTATTGCAGTCTTGAGGCAGAGTTTCTTCTTATCAGGGAGACCCCAGTTTTTGCTCTCATGGCCTTTCGATGACTGGATGAGGTTCACTCACTTTATTGAGTGTATATCCTTTATTGATTAGATGGTAACGACATTAACATCACAATATACCTTCACAGCAGCACCTATATTAGTGCTGTGGTAAAGAAAAAAAAAGCAAACAAAAAAAAACAAACAACAACAAAAAAACACTGGGTATGATAGTCTAGCCAAGTTAACACATAAAACTAACCATCATAGGTAGAAGCAGTGCTTTATGTGTACTTGTGTTTGTGGCTTACAAGTCATACCTGCTTCTAAAGCTTGCTTTGGGGTGGAAAATTTGCTTCTCTTTCCTGGGTCTGATGCTCAGGTTTTATAAGGAAGAAAGATTGTGTGCCAATCAATGAAAAAGAGGGAGGAGTAGGTGGAGACAACCACAGCTTGGAGAAAGGACCAAAGAGAGGAGCTAAGTTTGGCTGCACACAAAAGAAGCAAAGCAAGGAGAAAGAAGAGGTATCTAAAGAGGAAATGGTAAAAGTATATAATGCAAACATCTCCTCATATCCCTTAAAAAATCTTTAATGGAACTGAAAACAGGAATCCTGAAATGGTGAGTGTGAAGGGATAAAACAGGGAAGTGTTGATGCCTCATAGTGATTTGAATTGAGCTAGGCAGATCAGCCTGTGAGGATAGGGGAGCACCTGCTATCTGGATTATATACTCTTTATGAAGCTATTTATAATCGTGTATGCCATGATTTCAGTAGTAGATATATTATTAGAAGTCAAAATTTGTACTTATCTGGTAAGTGACAAAGCAAAAATAAGATTGCACATTTTAGTGCATATATACAAAATTTAAAGGGAAAAATATACATATATATTTTCTTTTAGAGTAAGTCATTTGAGGGGCTGATGATTTTGTTTTCTACCTCCACTGAATTTCTACAAAAGGCTATAGCTGCTCTAAGAGGGAACTTAGGTAATAAAACTAGCTATATATTTTGGTAGTCACCGTTAGAATGATCAGTGGAGTCTTATATCACTAAGCACCTACTGGGCCCTTTGGTTGCATGCAACAATTTAAAAAGTGCAATTTTTTTCAGTGAAGTTAGAGCATTGGAAATCAAGCATTGCTAAGAGTTTTCATAGTATTATCTTTTGTGTTATAAACAAGAGTTTTCAAAGACCTAAAAATGTATTACTGATGATTTCTCTCTGGACTCAGAACAAAAGGAAAAGAACATGTACATTTCCTGTGCCATAGTATTGAGTTGCTGTAAGTCTTATATACTCTTCATTCATCATCCCGAGGTTGACAGTTACAGTTTGCCCCAGTGCATCTTTGGGGAGAGAGACTGGTCAACCTTGATTCAAAAATCAGCAAAATCTTTAATAGTAACACTGAGTTTTTTAATGATCTGAATATACTCCTCCTTAGAATCTTGGTTAAGATTTTTCTGGAATGCCTAGATGCTTAGAGACTTGTATAATACAAGCCTGGTGGAGATCATTTGATGAAGGCATGCCTTATACAGGGACATCTTATTTCACAGTTACCAGTTTCACTACAGTTCTGAAGTAAGAGGGCAAAATATGTAGGAGACCACTGAGTTTGACTTGGGACAAAAATTTGCCCATCAAAGCTCCTTAAGAAAGAAAATCTCATTGTGTAACTATTTTCCCATGTCACTTTAACATGTTTAAAGTGGACTTCAAAGAAAAACCTTGCTCAACCTCTAATTTCACAAACTGAGCATGGAAAATTTTGTTTAAGTAGAAGTTGAAGATGTTGACAAGAGACTAAATTGACAGAGAAGGAAAAAACAGAAAGGTTTTAGAGGAATTTCTAGGAGAAAGAGTCAATAATTGGACTTTCTATTGAGAAAAAAACAATATAAAATACAGAGTAGAAAATAAAATATATGCTAATCAGTCAAGGCCTTGTAAAAAACTGTATTCAACTGTAGTGCAGTTCACGAGGTACTTTTTGGACTTCTACTACATGTACCCTGAACTGAAAACTCATCCCTAAATAGTAAAAATCTGTTGGGGAAATGAGGCTTTCACAGGTAAAAGAACTTAAAAAATATTAAAAATAACTGCAAACTAAAAGTAATGGAAGAGATAAGGTTATCTTTATGACTTTGGAGGGGAAAGGATTGGTTGGAAGAGTGAGCTTCAGCCATGGCTTTGCCGAGGAACAGAGCACAGAAAAACTCTCAATAGACAAAGTGTCAATTAGGCCTCAGTAGCCTTTGAATGGAGACAAATAAGTTTCAAGGATTCTCTTCCCCGAGAAATGGGAATAAAAATAAGGTGTCTTTCATATGTTTAGGAGAGGTGGAAGGGAAAGAAATTACATGTATCACAAAATGTACTGGGGCAGTTATGATAGTTTGTGACAAAGGAAAGAGAGGAAAGCAATTACCTTTATTATCTTTGCTTGCTGATGGAAAGGAAAGATACTTCTGTGTGGTATTCTCATGGCTGAACGCTAAACTTGTCTCTGCAGTGATCTGAAAACCATCTTGGATATCTGCATGGACTCTGTTTATAAGACCCCCAGCGGATACAGTTGTCCATCTGTTGAACTCCTCAGTCCACTCATGATCCCTTAGATAAAGGCCTAAGCCACCCTAGAAAAATCTTCCCAGAGGCATGGCAGGCAACACGAATGCAGAGTCTTAGACTGGAAGGCCATCTCAGTTATGGCTGTCTTGACTATACATATAAGATGTTCAGGTTTGTTCATTTTTGTTGGTGTGTTGTTCTAAACTCCATTTATCACTTGAATTTTAATGGCCATTTCCAGCTCTTTAGTTCACCCTGACGTTTCACTGCCTCTCTACTCATGTCCTGTCTTTTCTCTGGATACCCGGGACCTGTGAACTTGGATACACATTTTACTTACCGTAACAGCCTTTCTTAACTGACTTCTTAAGAATTTAGCCCAAGTGAATCACAATCATACTTACTCATTCCAGTTTTATTTGAGGTCAGTAGTTCTGAATTTGTTTTTGCCCTTTGGAAAAATGTTATTTTCATATTTCCTCTTCCTGAACTTAACTAAATCCCAGTTGTGGTTTTTTGCTTGTGAGCTATGGTATTCACTCTGTTTTGTATGTCTTCAGGTGTTTATTTACATATTTATTTTTTGCATGGGCAGGCACGGGTCTCCGGCATGGCAGGTGAGAACTCTGCCTGCTGAGTCATCGTGGCCCGTCCACTTCTTCAGGTGATTTTGAACCCTATCTTCTTTGAAGCCCATTAAACTACTTGCTTTTTTCTGACCACAGCTTGCTTGTTCCCATCTTTATACTTCTACTCTCACAAATTCCTTTTCTTCTTATTTTTTGAAAGTTATTTCCATGCCCTTGCCATGGGGGGGACCTCTGAAGCACCTCAAAATCTATTTCAAAGCCCAGTGATTACAGAAGGCATTTTTGTCTATTCTCACTATTAGGGATTTTGTTAAATTTCATTATTTTGTTGACATATCCTCAGTAGTTTTAAAATATATAATACTTTTATTTCCAATTTATTCCAAAATTGGTATAGTAACATATAATACAGTAAGTAAAATTAAGATTATTTCCAATGAAAGGAATGGAAAAGAGGTGACAAAATAAGATACATCAGTATGCCTTAAACTCTTGACTAGGGATTGACTACACAAGCAATAAATATGAAAGAAACATATCAGTTATCACAATCAGTTTCTAAAAATAAAATCTTCAAGAAAAGCACTTCTGAGACCAGAGAGTTACTTTCCTATGAATCTCCTCTTATAGAAGAGTGTGCAATACGAGGGTAAACATCTTTAGGAATACTCTCACAGGACCCTTTTGCAAATTATCAATAGATAACATAATTAAACCTTATGCCCTGGCAGGTATTTGTATAATCTAGTAGGCATATAAGCCTGGAAAACATGTTTAAAAATATGCTACATTATAAACTATTTTTTTCAAAGCACTGAATAATGAAATTATATTATTTTAAGGAATTGAAAATAAAACTACCAATGACTGAGTACAGAACAACTCTAAGTCACACACACACACACACACACACACACACACACACACACACATATGTGTATATATATATATATACACACACATAAATAAAGGCCAACTTTTAAAAAATCCTTTCCAAGACCAATCCTAAGGGTTTCCTTTTTGCAAATTCTTTCCCCCTGGCTGATTCACCAAGCCTGAGTTAGAAGAACAAATAATTTGGTACATTGGCCCAGTGAAAAAGCCAACTCTGAAAAAAGGAGCACTAACAGTCCAGGGGAAAATAATGAATTCACTGGTCAGCTTCTCTGGCGGCTTTCTCATTTCCTTTGGGTTTCTCTCCTTCTGACTGGCTGTGATGTTGAAAGCCAACAACTGCTTTATAAGAAGCCAAAATTAGAGAAGGGTCTTGTTTTATACACACACACACACACACACACACACACACACACACACACACACACTCATATTTCATTTTTTTTTCTTACAGGACATATAGGGAGGAAAATTCTCTACTTTCAAACCCACATGAATTACATAATGGATCACTATTCTTTAATCCAAAACAAACTTCTTTCTAAAACCTTTTTCAGGGGCTCATAAAATCTTGATTTGAATCTCCATTTCAATCAGACTTGGAATTCATGTCAAAAAATTTAGAGATTTTTTTCCTAATGCAGCAGTTATTAACTACCATGCATTTGCTTTTGTTTTTTCTTCCCAGAAATCTAAAATTCTTAAGATTTGGTAGGGTCCAAAGTCCAAAGTAATCGTTTCATCCTCAATATGGAAAACCATCCAGACAGACATATGATGTGTCTTGCCAGATACATATTAATAGTTAATAGAAAACTCACACAGTATGTTTGTTTGCCAAATAGAAGAATCCAGTAAACGGAGAGAAATTGAACTGAAAACCCTTTCTTTATTCAAAAAAATTATGTACTCTCAAAGTCCTTAATTGAATTTTAAGGAACTCTTAAACCTCATTAAACCCTTTCAGAATTCATGGATCCTAGTTTAAAATCAACTGCTCTAAGATGTACCTATTCAATTTTTAAGAGATGAGCTTTCTCATATAATGTTAAAACATGAGATTGTTGTCTTAATTTAATTACCCACATTTCCAAGACCAATCCTAAGGTTTCTTCTTTGCAAATCTTTTCTTTTCCTCTGGCTGATTCACCAAGCCTAAGTTAAAAGAACTAATGATTTGGCACATTTACCCAGTAAAAAAAAACAGCCCTGAAGTGAATAGTTCTAACAGTCCAGGGCAAAACAATTGAATTCATTAGTAGAAGTAATGCATTCATTGTAGAAGGTAGAAGTCATCCACCTTCTATCCTTTTTACATTTCCTTTCCTGCTCTCCTTACTCACTTGGATATTGCGCAGTACAGAAGAAAGTTCATCTCTTCAAATGGGAATAAATTACTCTTCCCCATAAGATTATTTTAAGGCAATAATCCTTTCATGAATTTTGGATTCTGTAGGTAAAAACTGCTGACCATATGTTGGTGATCAACTGAGTGCTGGTATTTCTGTCTATTTCTGTAGTTCTGAGGAATATAGAGAAGTGATACAAAATGTTAAAGATGTTCTATTTTTAGAATGACTTACAGTTCACTATATTACTATAGGATAATAATGTTTAAACTGATTATAAATCGAAAGCCTGTATGATCCATTTGTCACCTCTTAGCTGGGTAGTTCAGCTTCTAAGCTGTAGCAGTCGATTGGAAAACATGGTTACTTGTAAATTTCTGTTGTTTTCTCTTCTTTACAAATCCAAGAGTCCCTTCACCTCTGACATCCAAAATGAGACATATAAGTACCAATGAATCAGTATTTCAACCACTACCACCCAAAGGGCTTTTTGATAGTAATAGAGTCTTGAAGTAATGAAGATGGTCGCTACATCAGTGAGACAGACAGGATTATATGAGGGCACTTGAATAGCCAAAAAGGGTTGACAAAATCAAGCTTAATGGACAAATATTGCTCCTTTCAAATTTTCAATATTTTACCTCTAACTGGCTTTATTTGGTAAATCACATAATCCTGGAAAGCAGATGTTCTATATATTTATTACAAAAATAAATCAACATTCATTCTTGATTTACAAAAAACTTCTTCAGCATAAAATTAATCACCCCCGACTATTATACATTTAAATGTTCTTTAACCTGGGCCTAAAATCTTACACTTTTTATAATTTTCAATATGCCTCAATAATTAGGAAATGCTGCCAAGAGAGAATTTAGAATTAAATAGAAAAGATTAGGCAAACAAAGAGCTCTTGTGAACATGTGTAGGATAATGAAATGTTTATTATCAACAATTTACTAATTTCTTTGTTCTTTTATTTTATTTTATTTTGAAAATGTATGATAAGTATTTTATTCCTGCTGGAGGAAATTGAGACTTTCCAATGAGGCTTTTTCTTATGCCGTGCCCTCAACTGAGTAAAAGAATTAAACAATAAACAAGGAAATATTTAAAAAAAAGAATTGAAGAAAGATAAATTCCTTAATATTAAAGAAGAATATGAAAAAATAAACTGTAACATTTAAAAAATTAAAGGAAAGAGCACATATTTTAAAGCCATATCTTTTTTCAGAAACTTCATTATTTAGTGGAGACTTAATCTAAGACGCATAGGGATTATATTCTTGGATGTCATAAAACCTGGTGTGCTGGTTTGGAGCTGTCTGTACCCCAGAAAAACATGTTCTTAAGCTTAATCCATTTCTGTAGGTGTGAACCCATTTTAAATAGAACTTTATGATAAGGTTACTTCAGGTAAGGTGAGTCCCACTTGGATCAGGATAGGTCTTAACACTGACTGGAGTCTTTTATAAGCAGAATAAAATTCAGAGAGAGAGAGAGAGAGAGAAAGCCATGGGAACAAGAAGCTGCAAATTAATTGAACTTGGAAAGAAGGAAGAGGCGAGGAAGGGGCCCCATTTTCATTGCCATGTAGCAAAGGGCCCAAGACCAATGATCACAGGTAGCCAGCCCTAGAATGCCAATCTTTTGGAAGAAAACACTGCATTAATGAGGGCTTGATCTGGAGTTTTCCCTAGCCTCAAACCTTTGAACTAATTTCCGTTGCTTAAGCCAACCGATTGCATGGCATTTCCTGCAGCAGACAGAAAGCTAAAAACACTTAGTTAAATATTGGAAAATATTTAAGGGTGCAATAACAAAATTTCATCACAAGGGAATTTGTTACACATTGGATTCTAAGGCAAGGGAAAGAGGTCTCTTCATTTAATATTGGGAAGACAGTGGTATGATACATAGAAAGGCAGACAGGGAGTATGAATGGGTACATGTTCCAAGAAGAAATTAGTGATGAAAATCTATGGGCTTCTAGAGGGTGCTAAAGATAGGCCTTAGGGATCTGTTTATCTCAAGCAAAACAGGGGATTCTAGCTTGGGCAGAGACCATGCGTATTACTTAGCCATCCTTTATCTTAAGACCTACTATTATTTCAAAGGCCTCTGAGCCTTTCGTCTCTCTCTCTCTCTCTCTCTCTCACACACACACACACACACACACACACACACACACACGCACACACACCAGTGTGTTGTATCTTCTCCACAATCCTCTGATCTAGGTGTTATTATCCCTTTTTTAAGAACAAGAGACCCAAGACCCAAGAACCCTGTATAGGGTAGTTCCAGTGCTCAAGTTTTCCTAAACTGGTCTAACACCATTATTTCCGTTGTAAACAAAGTAACTATGGGAATTAAGAGTAAAAATTTATAAACTTTCATAGCGGTTTGCAGAGTAATTCTAATCTGTTAAAGCTAATAATATTCCTAAACTGGTCTAACACCATTATTTCCGTTGTAAACAAAGTAACTATGGGAATTAAGAGTAAGAATTTATAAACTTTCATAGCGGTTTGCAGAGTAATTCTAATCTGTTAAAGCTAATAATAATCATTAATGACCTTGTAGTTTTTAATGCAGTTTTATTGAGAAATATACACACACCATACAAACCATCCAAAGTATACAATCACTGCCTCAAAGTATCATCACATACTTGTGACTACATCCTCATGATCAAGTTTAGAACATTTCCATTACTCCAGAAAAGAGATAAAAGTAAGAGAAGAAAACCCAAATCCTCCCATACATTTATACTCCCCGTTATTGTCCCATAGTATATTCATAGTACATTTGTTACTGTTGATGAAAGAGTATCAAAACATTATTGTTAATTGCAGTCCATAGTTTGTAACAGGTACATTTTGCCCACATACTTCTCTATTAGTAACTCCTCGTAATAGCATTGTACATTTGCTCTAATTCATGAAAGAACTTTTTTTATATTTGTACAGTTAATTATAGTTTATAACAGGTGCATTTTCCCCACATACTCCTCTATTACTCTATTACTCTATAACTTCTCGTAATAGTGTTGTACATTTGTTCTAATTCATGAAAGAACTTTTTTCTTATATTTGTACAGTTAATTATGGATGTTGTCCATCACAAGATTCACTGCATTATACATTCCCATGCTTTATTCTCAAAATTTCCTTCAGGTAACATAATGACTTTACACTTCTCCTTTCTACCACACTCACGTACCATTTAGTACAATAGCATGCTACCACCACATCTGTCCTTTTCCAAACATTTAAGTTCAACCTACTTAAATGCTCTATACATATTAAGAAACTGCTCCCCATTCTTTAGTTTCATTCTACATCCTGGTAACCTATATTCTATATTTTATGTCTATGGGTATATACATCATGATTAGTTCATATCAGTGAAATTATACAATATTTGTCCTTTCGTGCCCGATTTATTTCACTTCACATAATGGCCTCAAGGCTCATCCGTGTTGTCACATGCTTCAGGACTTCATTCCTTCTTACAGCTGAATAATATTCCATTATATGTATAGACCACATTTTGTTTATTTATTCATCTATTGATGGACACATGGGTTCTTTCCATATTTTGGCAGTTGTGAATAATGCTGCTATAAAGATTGGTATGCAAATGTCTTAATGTGTCCCTTCTTTCAGATATTCTGGTATCCTCTGAGAAGCAGGATTGTCATATGGTAAGGCAGTCCTATTCTTAACTTCCTGAAGAAACCCCAAACCATCCTCCACAGTAGGTGTACCAGTTTACATTCCCACCAGCAGTGAATAAATTTGGGTAGAATTGACATCTTGATGACATTTAGTCTTCCAATCCATGAACACAGAACGTTTTTAGATTCATTCAGATCTTTGATTTTTTTTTAGCAATGTTTTATAGTTTTCTGTGTACCTGCCCTTTATATCTTTGGTTAGGTTTCCTAGATATTTTGTTCTTTTAGTTGCTATTGTAAATTTTTTTTTTCTTGATGACCTCCTCAGAAAGCGCATTATTGTATATAGAAGCACCATTGATGTTTGTATGTTGATTTTGTATCCTGCCACTTTTCTGAACTCATTTGTTAGCTCAGTAGCTTTGTGTTCTTTTTTTCAGGATTTTCTAAGTATAGGATAATGTCATCTGCAAATAGAGACAGTTTTTCTTCTTCCTTTCCAATTTAGATGGCTTTTATTTGTTTTTCTTGCCTAATTGCTCTAGCTAGAACTTCCAGCAAAGGGTTGAATAGAAATGGTGACAGTGGGCATCCTTATCTTGTTCCTGATCTTTGGAGGAATGCTTCCTGCAGCTCAACATTGAGTATGATGTCAGCTGTGGGTTTTTCATATGCGCCCTTTATCATGTCCAGGAAGTTTCTTTCTATTTCTATCTTTCAATGTGTTTTTATCAAGAAATGATGTTGGATTTTGTCAAATGATTTGTATATGTCAATTGAGATGATCATGCAGTTTTTCAATTTGTTAATATGGTGTATTACATTAATGTATTTTCTGGTTTTGAATACATTTTTTTCATAAAATACATTATATATTTTATAAATATATACTGTTATTATCTCCTATAAAATTTTTGCATTTAAAATACATTAATGTATTTTCTTGTATATCTATGTATACCTGGTATAAAACTCACTTGGCATGTGTATAATTCTTTTAATATGCTGTTGAATTCAATTTGCAAGTATTTTATTGAAGGTTTTTGCAACTATATTCATTAAAGACATTGGTCTGAAGGTTTCTTTTCTTGTAGTATCTTTCTCTGGCTTTGGTGTTAGGATAATGCTGGCTTCATAGAATGAGTTAGGCAATATTCCCTCTCCAATTTCTTGCAAGAGTTTGAGCAGGAATGGTATTAGTTCTTCTTGGAATGCTTGGTAACCTTGTTGGTAAAGCCATCTGGTCCTAGGCTTTTCTTTGTTGGTAGGTTTCTGTTGACTGAGTCAATCTTTTCACTTGTGATCAGTTTGTTGAGGTCTTCTAATTCTTCTCAAGTCAGTGTAAGTTGTTCGTGTGCTTCTAGGAATTGTCCACTTCATCTAAGTTGTCTAGTTTATTGACATAAGTTGTTCATGGTAATATATGATCATTTTTAGCTCTTTGGGGTCTGTGGTAATGATCCCCTCTTGTTTCTGATTTAATTTACTTGCAGCTTCTCTCTTTTTGTCTTTGCCAGTCTAGTTAAAGGTTTCTCAATTTTACTGATCTTCTCAAAGAACCAACTTTTGGTCTTATTGAGTCTTTTTTTTTTTATTCCCATTTCATTAGTTTCTGTTCTAATCTTTATTTCTTTCCTTCTGCTTGCTTTGGGATTAGTTTGCTGTTTTTTCTCCAGTTTCTCCACTTGTTCAGTTAAGTCATTGGTTTTAGCTATAATACTACTATAATAGTAGGAGATTTCCTTCCTTTTTAATGTAGGTGCTTAGGGCTACACATTTACCTCTCAGCACTGCCTTTGCTGCATCCCATAAATTTTGATATATTGTGTTTTTGTTTTCATTTGTCTCACAATATTTATGATTTCTCTTGCAATTTCTTCTTTGACCAGCTGATTGTTTAAGAGTGTATTGTTTAACTTACATATATTTGTGCATTTTCTGGCTCTCTGTTTGTTTTTGATTTCCAGCTTCATTCCATTATGATTAGAGAAGGTGTTATGTATCACTTCAATCTTTTTAAATGTCTTAAAATCTGTTCTGTGTTCCAGCATATGGTCTATCCTGGAGAATGTACCATAAGCACCTAAGAAGAATACATATCCTACTGTTTTGGGGTAAAATGTTCTATTTATGTTGTTAGGCCTAGTTCATTTATCATATTATTTAGGTTCTGTGCTTCTTTATTGATCCTCTGTTTAGATGTTCTATCTATTGGAGAGAGTCGTATGTTGAAATCTCCCCCTATTATAGTAGAGTTGTCTATTTCTTTCTTCAGTTTTGCCAGTGTTTGCCTAATGTACTTTGGGTCTAGAATGTGTGCTAGACCATAAGTATCTATGCTCCTTAATTAGGATATTTATGGTTACTATTTCTTCTTGGTGAATTTCCCTTTTTATAAATATATACTATTATTCTTTATCTCCTATAACATTTTTGCATTTAAAGTCTACTTTGTCTGATATTGATATAGCTACCCCAGCTTTTTTTTTTTTAACTCCTTGTTGGAATACCTTTTTCCATCCTTTTACTTTCAACCTACTTGTATCTTTGGGTCTAGAATGTGTCTCTTGTAACAGCATATAGATGGATCATATTTTTCAATCCATTCTGCAAATCTGTATCTTTTGGTTGGGGAGTTTAATCCAGTAACATTAAAAATTATTACTGTAAAGACAGATATTAATTCAACCACTTTATACTTTGGTTTTTATTTGTCAGACTTATTTTTTCTCTCCCTTTTTATCCTTTATGTTACCCTAACCACAGCTCTTCAATTTTTGTACTCTTCCAGATCGCTCTCTTGTCTTTTCTTTTCAGCAGGCAGCACTCCCTTTAGTAGTTCTCATATGGCCAGTATCTTAGTTATGAACTCTCTCAATTTCCTTATCTGCAAATATTTTAAACCCTCCCTCATTTTTTAAGGACAGCTTTGCTGGATAGAGAATTCTTGCAAGGAAATTTTCCCCATTCAGTATCTTAAATATATTGTACTACTGCCTTCTTGCCTCCATGGTGTCTGATTAGAAATCAGCATTTACTTTTATTTGGCTTTTAGTATTTTGCACGTGGTGAATCACTTTTCTCTTGCTGCTTTCAGATCTTTCTTCTTCTCTTAAGCACTTGCCAGTCTGATTACTATGTCCTTCAGAGTAGGTCTATTCAGATCTATTCTGTTTGGAGTATGTTGGGCTTCTTGGATTTGCATATGCATGTTAGTTATAAGGGTTAGGAAATTTTCAGCCATTATTTCTTCAAATATTCTTCCTCGCCCTTTTCTCTTCTCTTCTCCTTCTGGAAAACCCATGATGCTTATGTTTGTTTGCTTTGTGTTGTCAATCAATTCCCTGAGACTCTTTTCAAATTGTCCTGTTTTTTTTCTTTGCATTTTTTTCTCCATTTGTACTTTTGTTAGTTCAAATTCAGTTGATTTGTCTTCTAACTCACTGATTCTTTCTTCTGCCTTTTCAAATCTGCTATTGTGTGTTTCCAGTATATTTTAAATTTCATCTACTGTCTTTTATTTTCATGTGTGTTATTTTTCTATTTATTCTTTCAAATTCTTCTTTATCCTCTTTGAGGGTCTGTTAATATCTTTTATATACATTTTCCTAGATTTCTTTGAGTTGATTCAGGAGACTTGCACATTTAAAATTTTTTTCCAGATTCTGTGTGTCAACCTTTTTGATTTGTTCCTTCAGCTAGACCTTTCTGTCTGAGTTTCAGTATGCCTTGTGATTTTTTTGCTGCTATCTGGTTACCTGATTATCTTGATTGGTCTATTCTGAAGGTAAGTTTTTTCTCTTTTGTCTAGGATCTTGTTGCCTTTGCTTGTATCAGGGCACTGCTTTGACACTTGGCTCATAAGTATTTCTCAGCCCAAACGGGGCCGGGTACCTATGCAGGGGGTATTTATCAGCTCCGATGGGCCTGGGATAAGTTCTGAAAAAGGCTCTGAAAAGCCTTCAACTTTCTGGCAGATGGTGCTCTTCAGTGACTTAATCGCCATGAGAAGTTGTTTACCTTCTTGGAGCCCTGTAGTGTTTAATTGGATTGGACTGAAACTGTGGTTCCTGTGTCCTCACTTTTTTGCCAGCCAAAATCTGTCTCAATGTGAGACTCTGTACCTGATTTCACTTGAAGCGAAAGATTCCCCCAGCCTCAGCTGTCTGCAGCCACCTCCAGGCAAGGACGGCCGCCCCTGCATTTTCCCTCAATGATAGGAGATGGTACCACACATTACAAGATCTGTCCGCGTACTCTCAGACTCTTCATCCCTCACTGATCTGGGTCTTGAAATGTCCTCCCTTGTCCCGTGGGTTCCCAAACAGTTGATTTGGGTAGTTTCTGCCTTGATACTTTCTGCTTTTGGAAAGTATTTTGCCATTCTCTTCCTATGCCTCTGTTTTGGAAACTCCTCCTTGTTGTTCTTTTTGATTCTGCCTTTCCCAGAAAACCTGTGTCTGAATATAGGTGGGGTTCTGACTTACTGATGTGAGAGATTTTTGTGGTCTGTGTCCGTGGTGGCGGGTGGGAAGGATCCTGGCTGCTGCCTCTGGGAACTTCCTGACCTGCCTGAGTCCCAGTGAGGGGGAGGGGAGAGGACCTGCTAGTCCAGGATAGAAATTTCCTTCTGGATATTTTTCTCTTTCTTTGATTCAGCATTTGTGAGATCCTTCTCTAGTCTTCACCTTTCTCCATAGTTGTGAACAAGTAAGAATTCTTTTTTTAGCTGAATCTCTGGGGAAGGTTTTTCAGTAGCTGTTTACATTACCATGTTGATGATGTCACTGGCCTTGTACTTTTATGTCTCTAGTTTTTAATTTTATTTTTCTAGTAATTTATTTTAGTATATATTACAGAAGTCTTGGTTTTCATTCAGTTGGGAGAAGGTGTACAGTCTTCATCATGGAGAGTTTAAGGAGCATTGAAAGAGGGTTTTGTAAATGCTGTGACTCCTCAGGAGGAAGTAAAAATCAGCCATCAGGGTTCCCAGATGAAGTAAGAGACTGAATAGAAAAGGAATATGAGGAGACAGACACAAATGTGTATTTGGTGAGCTATATCATGCAAGACAGCACTGGTAGAGATTAAGTGTAATTGCAGGAAATGACCAGCATTCAGAATTTCAAGCTAAGCAAAAGGCACAGACAAAATATAAGACAATATACTATATAGAGAAAGACAGACATGCTGGTTGCAGGCTGGTCACTCAATAGTTCAAACAACCTACCATAATTGCTACAGCTTAGTTTTTTTACAACCTGCTCTTTCCTTTTGGTGTTGGTGGAGGAAAGCTGGCGGGCTACTCTGCATAGTGAGATGGGTCCTCCAGCTTTCTAAAGCTGTTTGTTCTAAATCTGAAGAAAGCAACCTTCTCTGAAGCATTCCATAACTAAAAAAAAAAAAAAGAAGCAAATCCAATCTCAGATAAACAGATTTCAGAGTTGTAGGGTTCATGAGCACAATCACATTTTGGAATAATGCTTATTTTTATTTTAGTAAATATTTTGTGTTTATGAAGTCCAATATGTGTTCTCAATTTAAATAGAGCTATAATTTTACAATCTAGAGATGATCAAACACTTCTAAGTATTCCTTTGCTTTTGTTTATCTGTGCATATACTTTTTTCAAATTTTTTATAGTACTATATATTTTTGTGTTGATTTTCTATTAAATATTCTATAGCAATTATTTTTATCAATTCTAAAGCTTGTCTTTGAAAATCTCAATTGTAATGATTGCTTAATATTTTTATTGCTCAGATAAAATATGCTTTATTTAACTACTACCTTTCCATTGGACATTTATTGTTCAATCTTTTTCAGCTTTATACATAATGGTGATGTGAACATTCTTAATTAGAAATATTTTGTGTATCTCTGATTGTATATTTAAGTTTCTAGATGTGGAAACACTGAATCCAAGAGTATGGGAATTTCTAAGAATTTTGACATTTAGTACTTAATTTTTCCTTATGTTTCATAGGGGTTACCATTTGAACATCATTTTAAAATTTAGTAGATAAAATTTTGAGCCCTCACTGTTTCCTTGGTGTGAATTTACTGTTTATAATGAGGTAAAGTATTTTTTCATCTTATTGTCTTTTTTTGTGTGTTGGCTACTCAGATACTTTGCCTGTTTTTCTGTTGCGCTGCAGTAGTCTTCTTGCTGATTTGTAGGAGAAATTTTTCAATAAATCACTCCTATATATAAAGTTTATTTTAATTTCTATGCTTGGATATATATTATAGAACCAAATATGAAATTACTCAAAACTAGTTATTGGCCCATCTTATATCATCAATAAAAGTATACTGTCAACAAAAATAAATAATCCACTCCATAAGAAATATTTTATAGGAAATATTTGAATTTTATACTCTGATCAGAAATACAATTCTAGTTACCCAGTTACTGCAGACAGAGGTTTGCACATCAATGAAAGTTAATTATAAGTTTTCTCTGACACAGAAAGGTGAAGTGACTTTTCAATGTCATAAAACTAGAGAGTAGCAGAAGTGGGAATAGAATTCAGGTCTACAGATTGCCAGTGCAATACTCTAGTGAACAGACAACTGATTTGTTGTGAAATAATACTTGCTAATTACTTTGGCTATTCCTTTTATCCTTAAAAGATGTAATAAAACTCACAAGTTCATAAGGGTGTTTTATCCAGTGGACTACAATGTCTTATACGGAGATTTTCCTTTAATATTATGTCAAATGAAGTTTTAAAATTTGATGGCTTTAATAAAAGTTCCAACTAAATACTCAATGGTGGGCACAACTTTTGCCTAATGTAGTGTTAAGAGTGTGCAGGAACTCTCACCCAAAAATGCAAAATGCTAACATTTATTGCATTCCTACTATGTACCAGGCATTTTATGATGGCGTTTCACTTATTGGCCATAAAATTCCATGAGGTAAAGAATTCAATTAGGAACTGAAGCTTAAACTGGCCTAAAGGCAAGCAGATCAAATGGGAGACACACAATTTGAACTCAGATCACATGCCAAAGATCCAATTCTTTCCATTATACCACAGTCTCTCTATACTACCAAAACAGCATTTTGAGGGCTACTTCTATTCTGAAAAGCTATTGAATGGGGATACAGAAGAGAGTGAAAATTGCATATTGGATTCTGTGGGATACATTGAAGGTGCACAGGGCATCATTTAATCCTCATACTAACATTTTTATTATGGCTATTATAGAGAGATTAAATTGTCAAAGATCACAGAGCTAGTTAGTCATGGAGCACGCATTGAAAGGATGTCTGTATGGCCCCCATAATTTGAGAACTTTCCTTAACTTTTTGATATCTCCTCCATATTTAAGATAGCATTTCCAAATCAAGGAGGGTGGGTATTTATATTGTTGATAAGAGCTACTTCTGATTATAGGCACATAAGGTTTTAATCAACTCATCAATACCATTACTGGGTAATTTGGAAAAGAGTATTAGTTTTTGTTTTTTTTTCTTTAGTATCTCTTACCAGATGATTAGTGTTCATAGTGCATCAGCAACTATATTTAGTTCACAATAATCTTAGTAACAAATGCAGTCTTGGCTCTATCCACGTAATACCTGGGTTTATGAGATCATCAGTGAAATGCCTTGGGAGTCAAATTATATTTCTCTAGGTGACTTCAGTAGAAAGAAATTGCACATTATTTTCCACTCAAACCCACCTGATTGATGATATCTACAGTACTTTAAAAGCAAAAACTTTTAATGTAGTTGTTTAGTAAAAAAGTTCCTTGTGGACTTTTAAATAATTTGTAAAATATGGACATGGCTACCATATTTTAGTGTTTCTTGCTTTACCCACTTTCTATGTTAAAATAGATGCAACATTTTTGTCTGGGTAGTTCAGAGTTCTATATCCTCATGGCTGTAGAATGTCAGTTCATGTCATTGCCAGACTTCAACTTTCAGATGTCAACCATGGATGTCAATTCCCAGTAAATTTTAAGAAAACAATTGACTTCAATTTTAATATGTTAAAATGTTTAAGGGAGAGTCTAAATTTATTTTTTAGAATTTAGTCAGCTGAGACTCACAACTGAGACTCCAAATTTTTAGAGCATCATGTAATAGGTTTCATTGAACTTCATTTAGAAGTTACGCAATAAGCTCACATAGCAAGACTTTTTCAGAATCATCACTAAGCAACCCATTGTGGAGTTTTATTTGCTTTAAAGATGGTGATGAGCATGTTGTTTGTGAAACAAAGTAGCTTCATAAAGAAGCTAAACCAGGATTTGTCCTCTCAAGTAATAGAATTAATATCGTTATTTTTAACCAAATAGTTTTATTTTTAATTTCATTTTATGAACACTGACAGATATATAAGTTATTGGTTTCTCACTTTGGGTTGGCTTCTAGAAAACTCAGAATGAAAGTTATGACCTACTTTCTAGAGGGCCTTATGTGCCCTAATCTCACTCTTAGTTTTGTACTATTTTTACTGGACTTACTTTTCTCCTTGTTCCATTTCATTCATTTTAGATGCAAAATACAACTTCTTGTAATGTACATATTTTATAAGCCACCTAGATCATATTTTATAAAGTAAAGATAAATTAAGTAAACTAATGTAATACTTAAAATTTTTTC